>JADBJO010003549.1:107500-110000 GCA_016801955.1 Conus betulinus
TATAATGTGAAAATATGATCAACTGTACTATATCCTGACCTGAACCCCGCCTGCTCTTCCCCAATTTTCCTCTCCTTTTCAGCCCATTGTGTCAATCTTCTATTCAAAAACGTGAGTATATACTTTACTAATTATACTTGTGAGAGCTACACCTCTATAATTGTCTGGGTTATTTGGGTCTCCTTTTTGTGGATGGGTACAATAATGGATGTTGACCACGACAGGGGAAACAATCCATGATTAAACAAATGGTTAAATAAAGAAACACAGAAATCAATCACATAGTCATTGGCATGTTTTATCATTTCACTTATTATTCTACCTGGCCCCGGGCTTTTACCAGTTTTCAAATTTCTAATACTTGCTCTTACTTCATCTGTAGTATAGGGTCATCAAACAAAAGCTCATCATTTTGTTCATCTTCTATTTCTTCTACCGCTGGATCACTTTGACCATTACAAAGGGAGTTGAATACACTATGAAAATGGTCAAACCATTGCTGTGGTGTTATTTCATTGTAAATGGTGGATTTCCTGTTAACTGATCGTATTGTACTCCAAAACAATTTGGGATCATTTACTGATTGTTTAAGCTTTAGTATTCTGTTTTCATCAAATTTCCTTTTTTTTCTTTTCTTAAATCAATATATTCTTTTCTTTCTTTTGTGTATAAATTACTCTTTTCTTCTTTTGACTCTTTTGATTTAGCCCTTCTAAATATTTGTAATAATCTCTTTACTTCTCTCTTCTTATTCTCACATTCATCGTCAAACCAATCCTCGTTTTTTTTTTTCTTCCCTCCTACTTTCCTTACCATACATGCCGCAGCTCCATATAAAGCATTAACAAAACCCATCCACACTTATTTACATCAACTATCATGTTGTTCATAGCTGTAACTAAAACCTGTTTAAAATCATCAGAATTCAATTCATTCTTAAACGTTTGTACATTTTCCTCTGTCCACACCACTCGCTCCTCACTCATCCTGTCAACTAACGGAACATCTCCTTTAACAGGACAATAATTCCATGTAAACTGAACTGGTAAATGCCAAGAAAAGAGAGTATCCCCTACCTTTAAAGCACAATATAAAACATAGTTCACTAGATACTAGAAAATAATCAATTGCACTACAACCCTGAGGAGCAACAAAAGTAAATTCTCCATCAGCATCAGTGTCACACGAACCATTCAGAATACATAAATCAAACAAGAAGCAAAGGTCCAACAAAGAACGACCAAACTTGTTTACAATTGTATCTTTTGAACATCTTTTCATAGGTCCAATTTCATCATTTTCATTGACATCATCATTTTGCACATTAGACACATAATTATACATTTCTTCCTCCTTTGTCTGCTCACAACCCGTTCTGGCGTTCATATCACCACACATGATATAATAAACATTACTATCAGAAAGAGACTGCAGCAGACTATCTTCAAGCATAAGTATACCATCTGTGAAATTAGTTTGTCTGTATAGGGGCCCTCCTTCAGGGACAACATAGCATCCCACAAACACAACATCTTTATCTAAACCAAACACACATTTATCAATTCGAATCACGACAACATTCTCACAATCGATTTCAATTTTTTGTATAAAGTTTGCGAAGTCTTTTTTAACAAGAACGACAACTCCTCCAGAAACGCGTCCATGCACAGACAGTTTCTTAGCACGAGCACTAAACGCAACATAATTTTTAAAGTGAAAACTGAAATCAAAAGCATGATCGATGAAAGTTTCTGTTAAACAAATTATATCATATTTATTAACAAAAATCAAGGAAAGAAATATCAGCGAGTTTATTCTTTAAATTTCAACATTGTAATTTAGGAAATTAAGTCTTGACGTTTGGTGATCGGCCTCATGTTATTTATTATTGCTGGTACTCGAGCGTGACGTACGTCCCCCTCTTTGTGAGCTAGCTTTGTTCAAGTTGCTGTTTTGCCCACTAAGGTAATTGCCATCCCCGTCTGCCGTGCATTATCACCCGCAAGGGCGCCAGCGTAAGAACGCGGCCCCAGTGACTGCCCGCGATTTCGCGAGTTTCCCGTGTTGCCTGCACGCTGCGTACCAGTGACCAGTGAGTGAGAGAGTGAGTGAGAGAGAGAGAGAAAGTATGTATGCCTCTGTGTGTGTGTGTCTGTGTGGGGGGGGGGGGGGGGGGGTGTGGAGGTAGAAGAATGAATAGTGTAAGGTGGTGCAGGAGGGACTACTAATACTGAGTTGTTGGTGCTGTGTTGTCAGCTTTAACAGAAGTGCCTACTGGTATGGACTTGGAGTCTTGTCAGTTCTGACTATTGGCATGAACTTGTTGAAGCGTTTTGTCAGCTGTGACTATTGTCGTGAACTTGTTGGGGGTGTTCTGTAAGCTGTGACTATTGGCGTGAACTTGTTGGGGGTGTTTTGTCAGCTGTGACTATTGGCGTGGATTTGTTGGGGGTGTTTTGTCAGCTGAAATAGCTCTGACTGGTTGTATGGACTAGTTGGG
>JADBJO010003549.1:125000-127500 GCA_016801955.1 Conus betulinus
GAACATGATTTTAAAGCAGTTGTATGGATACTGACATAAACACTCTTGCATGTACCATGCAAAGCAAAACCCTTCAGTGATCTTTACTGTTCACAGTTGTCTCTACAGACATATACCACATGTACCACCCACACATTACCCATCTACGAATGGCTGAAACTCGCGAGCAGGCCTGGCAAAGGTACGTAGAAGGGGATGACCAATGGCTGTATAACATTCATTTCCTTGGTGTCTCACCACCCAGTGCCACTTCAGTGGTACTTCCCGTGCGCCATTCCTTCCCGCTCCCCTTTCACAGGGACATCTGATCAAAATCCACGAACCAAGGATGACCTTGATTCCATACACTATCTCTTTTTTTTCTGTTCTATATGGCGACGCTGCAAAGTTTCCGCTGCAAAAAAAAAAAGAAGCAGGCAGTAACTGTACTGTCGTCGTTGCAATGCTTCCACTTTCGCGACACAATTACCCTGCCATGCTTTCGAATTTTCCTTTCAGTGCCTTGGCTATAGTTTTGCACCCGCCTCCTTCCCGTCGCCGCCGCCCAGCCCCCAGCCCTGGTCTGCAGACAAGCCTTTCACGTGGTCACGCTGGGTAAGGTTTGCATTAGACATGTCGCTGACTTATAAGCTGTTAGTGCAGTCTCCTCCACTTCCATTGCCCTCAGAGTGAAAAACCTCTTTCCTTTCTGTCTGTCAGAAAAATCGATCACTGAAGACAGCAGAAGAGTTGCTTTCGGCTTTTTCCCTGAAGTGGTTATCTTATAATGCGCACTGGGCAGACTTGGGAACACTGCGCATTACGTAAAACATATATGTCATATACATACTTATCGTGGTTATGAAATATTGCTCCACCACTATCGAAAAGATTGCACCCATCTGAAAATGACATGATGCGTCTAATTTCAATTTCAAATGTACGTTCCCTAAGGTCCAGCCAATCGCAGAGACTAAAAGCAGAGCTGTTACGATGTCAAAATCAGTGTCGTATATACTTGTAAAGGGAACACTCTTTTTTTCCCCAGCAGGTTGAACATAGTTTGAAACGGGATCTATGTTAAACAAAATCTGAGATTCAATGAAAAATCAAACGAAACAGAGAAAAGGCGCCATGTGGTGAATCCTTTCTGGTCAAATGTTCGTGTCTGCTGTGAATGGCTTAAGTTTTGATGTCGTGCAAATCCTTGCACTCTGGCACTGAAAGCTTCACAGCGAGTGGTCTATCACATGGAATGAACCATGTAACCACCTCATTTAAAAAAAAAAAAGTACCAGTATGTGTGAAAAGATTGTCCTGTGTATCATAGAAACCAGTGTTCCCTCTGTGTGCCACCAATGGTAGGGGGCACAATCTAAAGTTTGTAGGGGGTCTAATAAACTGTATCGTCGATTCATCCGTTCCAGCTTCTTATTAATAAAACTCTTTGAGGCAACTATGAACGTTGAATCTCAGATCTGTGTTGGGGAAAGATACGTTGGACATTTGTTTACTAGTGCTATTATTGGCTCCAGGGTGGCCCACCTCTGTTACCTTGAATCCGTAAACTTGCTTTTTTTAATTGGAAAAAAAATGTAGCCATTTTTTAACTAGAGCTACTAAGAGGCCAAGCTGCAAATTCGTGAACTAAGCCACTTCAGAATGAGACTTTGAATATCATTTTTGCCTATTCCATGCCCTAGATTTGTGTCTAACTCATGAACGATGCACGTTTATAAATAAAGTAGTTTGGCTGCATAATTCAAGAAAAAGCACTTTAAAAACTTACTTTGTAAAACAATCAGTTCACAAATTACGCGTGACGAATAGAAAGCATACATGCAGGAAGGGCAAGCCAGAACCATGTAGTTACCATCAGATTTCATCAGAGAGGTCTCAACTGAACAGTAAAGTTTCAGGAGTTGGGTGTGGTTTAAGGTAACGGCCGACAATGGCTTCCAGAGCGGAAAGAGTCTCTGAGAGAATGCGGAAATCCGAACGTTTCGACTGCTAGACCCATTTTGAAAGCCAGACCCAAGGCTGTCAACCCTGCAGTATATATGGAGCTGTTAATCGGAATTCGTTCTGGAACTTCTTACGCAGATGCAGTCAAGCCAAAAGCGGCAGGAGCAAGTCTTCTTCAGATGTGATATAGTTTGTCCATACTCTTTGAAATGGTTTCGTTTATTTTCAATGCCTTATGCAGACATTAGTAGTCCAACTGCTTATAAATGCAGGTCAAGGGAAGATCCATAGTGGTTTGTAGTGTGTGTGTGTGTGTGTGTGTGTGTGTGTGTGTGTGTGTGTGTGTGTGTGTGTGTGTGTGTGTGTGTGTGTGTGTGTGTGTGAGCGTGAGTGTGTGTGTGTGTGTGTGTGTGTGTGTGTGTGTGTGTGTGTGTGTGTGATCGTGAGTGTGTGTGGTGTGTGTGTGTGTGTGTGTGTGTGTGTGTGTGTGGTGTGTGTGTGAGAGAGAGAGAGAGAGAGAGAGAGAGAGAGAGAGTGTGTGTGTGTGTGTGTGTGT
>JADBJO010003549.1:135000-170000 GCA_016801955.1 Conus betulinus
CACAGGCACTGCAATAATTAAACCATACACTCTGTTGTGTAGTTCAGACTGAGTATATGCGGTATAAATGTTCATCAAAACATAAGTAGGAAAATTAAATTTGGGGCCTTTTTTTGTAAAGTCAGAAGTCAGGCTCTGTCAGTGTGTCCAGTATATCAAAACAGTTCCATGTGTACACACAAATATCAAAACAGTCCCATATGTACACACAAATATCAAAACAGTTCCATGTGTACACACAAATATCAAAACAGTTCCATATGTACACACAAATATCAAATTTGTTCCATATGTACACACAAATATCAAAACAGTCCATGTGTACAAGTGTACACACAATATCAAAACAGTTCCGTATGTACACCCAAATATCAAAACAGTTCCATATGCACACACAAATATCAAAACAGTTCCATATGTACACACAAATATCAAAACCGTTCCATATGTACACACAAATATCAAAACAGTTCCATATGTACACACAGATGTCAAAACAGTTCCATTTGTACACACAAATATCAAAAACAGTTCCATATGCACACACAAATATCAAACAGTTACATATGCACACACAAATATCAAAACAGTTCCATATGCACACACAAATCAACATATGCACACACAATTTAACACAAATTTGTTGAAGAAACCTAGACGAGCACAGACATTGAGCACGACTGCCACAGAAAAAGAAAGCAAGTTTAGAACCCGTTCTATGTTCATGTTAATCCATTGTGTAAGAAACAAAAGATAGATGAACACTACTGTCACAGAATAGAAACAAACTTCGTACTCGTTCTGTGATGTTCACACGATCATGTAAAAAAAAAAAAAAAAAAAAAAATAAAAGATAGAGAGAGAGAGAGAGAGAGAGAGAGAGAGAGAGAGAGAGAGAGAGAGAGAGATAGTAATTACACTTATTTTGTTCGATTTCCTTTCTTTTTCTCAAAAATTTAAATCGGAACTGCGTAGGGATACCATAAAGCAATATCTCTACATTGTCACCTGCGTCGTAGTTATAAAGTTATGATACAGCCACCCCCCCCCCCCCCCCCCCCCCCCGCACACCCCGCATGTCGCTTTCTTACGCGTGAGTTCTTTGATATATTGACGGAGAAAGTGTTTATCTTATACAGGTGCTTCCTTTGCACGCAACACAGTAGCCTTGCGGTAAATTGTTGTAGAGTTCTGAATTTCAGAGAGCTCTCTCTCTCTCTCTCTCTCTCTCTCTCTCTCTCTCTCTATCTCCCATATTATTTTCTCCTTCACCCACCTCACCTCCTCCTCCCCACCTCTCCTTTCTCTCTCCCCACCCCCCCCCCCCCCCTCCCAGTGCCTCTGTCCCTTTCTCTCTCTTCCATTCTCTCCATTCCCTTCACTTATCGTTCCCTCCATTACTCTCCTCCCTGTTCACTGTTCACCCTCCCTCTCCTCCCCTTTCTCTTCCACTTCTCTGACCCCCTCCCCTGCTCCCACCCCCTCCATCTCCCTCCCCCCCCCCCCCCCCCCCCCCCCCCCCCCCCCCCGCACCGCAATAAATGGTTCATGCTTTGTTTGCTTTCATTGTTCTGGATATCGTTGTTAATCTTGTTCGTCGTCGTCGTCGTCGTCGTCGTCGTCGTTGTTGTTGTCGTTGTTGTTTTTGATGACGACGACGACGACGACAACGACGATGATGATGATGATGATGATGATGATGATGATGTAGGACTCCTGCGTCCACCCCAATTCTGATGGTTTCATTCTTTTGTTGGTTTAATTTCCCTTGCTGCCTCCTCCTCCAATGGCTCCTCCATGGGCATTATCTGTATGTCGCTCACCTGCCTGCCCCCACCCTGCCCCCCCCCCCCACCCCCACCCCCCCCTCCACTTTCCCCCGAACGAGCCACACCCAGCTTTGTGTCTTGGTAGCCCTAGCACCGGCACTCCACAGCGAGTAACCAACGTCAGGTTTCCATGAGCCAGCCCTCCAAAGGAGACCCTAACTGCGTCATGTCGCTGGTGGACAGAGCTGCCTGTACTGATCCCACACACCAGAGGACACCAGTGGCCAGTTTCCCCTGCTGAAGACTAGCGTTAGTCAGTCTTGGAGTGTGTCTTGGAGTGTGTCTTGGAGTGTGTCTTGGAGTGTGTCTTGGAATGCGTTTTGGAATGCGGCTTGGAGTGTGTCTTGTCTTGAGTGCGTATTGGAGTGCGTCTTTGAATGTGTCTTGGAGTGCCTCCTGGAGTGTGTCCTGGAGTGTCTTGGATGCGTCTTGGAGTGTGTCTTGGAGTGTGTCTTGGAGTGCGTCTTGGAGTGTGTCTTGGAGTGCGTCTTGGAGTGGGCGTTGCCCTCCGCAAGGCGTGACCACGTGACATCATTTGGTCTTACCCACTGTTAGCCGTTGTCCTTTGACAACCCATAGACCGCGCTGCCCTTTTTTGTTTCACGAATAAGGCGATGGGGGGAGGGGGGGTTAGGAGGGAGGATGGGGGGGGGGGGAGAGAGGGTAAATGTTCTTTCAATAATCGTTTTATGATCCATATTGATATTTGAAATGTATATCTAATCGTAAAAAATGTGTAAAAAAAAAACAAACAAAAAAACCATCAAAGGGTCACCATTTCATTGCACTTCTACGGGATCCATGCCTTTAAAACAGTTGCACAAGACACAAATCTGATTTGATACCAAAGTCACACAGTCTATCATTTTGCGGGTTTTTTTTTTTTCTTCATCATTATGCAGCTGCATGATAATCACGCTCGTGGGAGAATCCTACAAATGTGGTATTCTGCTTCTTTCTAATGTAATGAAAAGGGAATGACAATCTTAGAGATAATAGCCCCCCTCCTCCTCCTCTTCTTTCTTTCTCTCCTCCTCCTCTTTCCTCCTCCTCCTCCTCGTCGTCGTCGTCGTCGTCGTCGTCGTCGTCCCTCCTCCTCCTCCTCATGGTAATCGTCGTCGTCATCGTCGTCGTCGTCCTACTCCTCCTCCTCGTCATCATCATCATCGTCACCACCACCACCACCACCACCACCACCACCACCACCACCACCATCATCATCATCATCGTCATCATCATTCATCATCATCATCATCATCATCATCATCATCATCATCGTCATCATCATCATCATCATCATCGACATCATCCCATAGCTGTCAGAGACCTTCCTTTTTTTCGGGGGTGGGGGTGGGGGGGTGGGGGTGGGGCAGTGGGGAGGGGAGGGAAAGGTCATATAGTGGATGACGTCAGAGCCAGGAGGCGTCATCGCCGCCTGTTCTAAATCAGGCCAGATATGCTGTGCTCTGTCCTTTCTCTAATGTCCAGCCAGGAGACGCCATAGTTCCCTTGTCTTCTGTAACAGGTCAGCTATGCTGCGTTCTGTCCATTACCTGATGGCGTCCCTTCAGTAGGGGCCGTAACCCTCTGTCCTCTGTCCGTCCTGTGTTCTGTCCATTTCCCTCATGCTGTCCCTTCAGTTGGGGTCATAACCCTCTGTCCTACGTCCATGCTGTATTCTATGTCCTTGATGTTGTCCCTTCAGTAGGGGCCATAACTTCTGCCCTCTGTCCATATTGTGTGATGTCCATTCCCCGCTGTAGGCGCGATAGCTCTCTGTCCTCAGTCGTGCTCAGGACGATAATTCATCGTTATATAAAACAAACAAACAACCAAAACCAAAGAAAGAAACAAAACAAACAAATGAACCAACCAACCAACCAACCCAGCCTACAAATAAATCCTTTGAAGCCTTAAAAAAAGCCTAAGTGTGGATAAGCACACACACACACACACACACACACACACCACACACACACACACACACACACACACACACACACACACACACACACACACACACACACACGCGCGCGCGCGCGCGCGCGCGCGCGCGCGCGCATTCACCACCGACATAGAGAAATGGTCGCACAGACACACAGGCAGATCGATGAAAGGCAGAAAGACAGGCAGACAGACAGAGAGATAGACAGACAGGCAGACTGACAGACAGATAGATAGACAGACAGACAGATAGACAGTCAAATGAAACAAACTGCAGCGTTACCGCACTTTTAATGCACGACACAAAACAAGACCAGAAATTTTCGGCAATAAGCCTTCCTCAGCGACAAAACAATAAAAACAGGACAGACATTAGCATGTGCAACACTCCCCTTGTGAAGCCAAAGTCAAAAGATAGATAGATAGATAGATAGATAGATAGATAGATAGATAGATAGATAGACAGACAGACAGACAGACAGACAGATAGATAGATATATAGATAGATAGATAGATAGAAAGATAGACTGGCAGACAGATAGATACATAGAAAGATAGACAGACACATAGACAGGCAGACAAACAGACAGACAAACTGATAGACAAATAGATAGATAGACAGACAGACAGACAGACAGACAGAGACCGACAGTTAGGTAGGTAGAGAGAGAGAGAGAGAGAGAGAGAGAGAGAGAGAGAGAGAGATAGAGAGAGAGAGAGAGAGAGAGAGAGAGATAGAGTACAACGAATGGTTTGAATGGGCTAGGCTCTGTGTCCATTCGCATGGGGACAATGAGGAAGAGGACAGGAGGAGGGATGACTCAGCGATACCAGTAGATACAATCAAAGTCAAACATAGTGAGCCTTATAACATCGCAGCGGGCCTCAAGGTAGTTCAGTTTCGTTTCATGGTAAGTGTTGCTAAAGCACAATAACACACCCCTCTGAACTCCTCTTCTGACATGAGATTTTTGCACACAGTGAATGGCTGAATATGTCAAAGTGGATTCGAACAGGTCCATACTTGAAACTGGGACATTGATTTTGAGAGAGAGAGAGAGAGAGAGAGAGAGAGAGAGAGAGAGAGAGAGAGAGAGAAGTGAGAGAGAGACAGAGAGAGACAGAGAGATAGAGACAGAGAGAGAGAGAGAGAGAGAGAGAGAGAGTAGAGAGAGAGAGATGTGCAACTGCTATGCACATAGTAGATGCGTTTAAAGATGTCGGAAAATTGCCATCTTTTGTGGGAAAGAAAAATAAACCTTTGCAGGTTGATAACAGAATCATTTTTCTAGGCCTGAGAGAGAGAGAGGGTTGGTTCAGGGCTCGAATGGGAGAATGGGGAGGCATAAAGACTTACACAAGATTGCCAAAGTCATCAGCTAGTCCTGGCCCGTAAAATACAGTCCACGCCTCGGAGAAGAAGATGAAAAAGACCTCTCTCTAAACTATAGGCAATCATCTCTCGGATGCGCCTTTGATTACAGAGAGAGAGAGAGAGAGAGAGAGAGAGAGAGAGAGAGAGAGAGAGATAGTAGAGAGAGCGGAGAGAGAGAGAGATATGCATAGATGATCGATCGCACGCGCGCGCGCGCTCACACACACGCACAAACACACACACACACACACATACACACACACACCATACACACTCATGCACGCACGCGCGCGCACACACACACACACACACACACACACACACCACACACACACACGCACGCACACACGCACGGGGGGGGGGGGGGGCAAACACACGCGCATACTGAGAAGAGAGAGAGAGAGAGAGAGAGAGAGAGAGAGAGAGAGAGAGAGAGAGAGAGAGAGAGAGAGAGGAGAGAGGCAAATACACACACACACACACACACACACACACACACACACACACACACACACACACACACACACACACACACACACACACACACACATCTGCATAACATTGGCATATCCATTACTTTCAAGTTTTGTGGAGAAAGTTTACAAGAATAAAAACATGTAAGCAGGATAGACAGAATCAGACAAGTAAAGGTTAGAAATGAATGAATGAATGAATGAATGAATGAAAAGAGGAACGAACGAAAGAAACAACGAATGAATAAGTAACAAAAAAACAAATTGGAGGGATGAACGAACAAACGAATGAATGAATGAATGAATAAGCGGACTGATGAATGAATGAATGAATAAATAGTTAAATAAATGCGCGAATGTTTCCCAGAGGGAGAGTGGAGAGTTATTGATGTATTATCCATTCATATGTTTGGCGTTGTAAAAAAAAAAAGAAAAAAAAGAAGAAGAGAAGAAAAAGAAAATAAGTCATCGGTGGAGTCGAAAACAATATTCCGACCTTTCTGCTCGCATGTGTCGGATGTACTGATACCATCGCGGAATCATTTGTCAAGAAAAAAAACCCCATCCATTTCACTACCGTCAGGCCAGTTTAAGTTTTATCTCCCGTTCGTTTATGATTTGCTGACGTGTATTCCATAGCTATGCATTCAGTTGTTGATTTGGGTGTGCTTCTTTTCCATTTGAAGGTGGCAACTTTGAAGGTGACTTTTGAAAGGATTACAGCGCTGTTTACTACGACTGGACTGAATACGAGTGTGGTGAAAATGATTGATGAATTGTGAAGATTACATACACAGCACGAGTAAAAGACATCGCCGTCGGCTAGAGAAGGAGGGGGAGGAGAAAGAGGAGGAGAAGAAAAAATTGGTGGTGACGACGACGACGACGACGACGACGACGACGTCGACGACGATTATGCTGCTGCTGCTGCTGCTGCTATTGCTGCTGTTGCTGCAGCTGCTGCTAATGATGATGATGATGATGATGATGATGATGATGATGATGATGACTGGAAGAAGAAGAAGAAGAAGAAGAAGAAGAAGAAGACGAAGAAAGAAGAAGAAGATGATGATGATGTTGATGGTGATGATAATGGATGAAGGAGACGAAGAAGAAGAGGACGACGACGACGACAACGACAACGATGACGATGTCGAAGAAGAAGAGAAGAAGAAGAAGAAGAAGAAGAAGAAGAGCAACAACAACAACAACAACAACAACAAGGCGGAGAAGAAGGAGCAGGAGGAGAAGAGGAGGATGAGGAGGAGAGGAGGAGGAGGAGGAGGAGGAGGAGGAGGAGGAGGAGGAGAGAGGTGGAGGAGGAGGAGGAGGAGGAGGAGGAGGAGGAGGAGGAGGAGAAGGTGGGGAGGAGGAGGAGGAGGAGGAGGAGGACAGGAGGAGGAGGAGGAGGAGGAAGCGGAGGGCGGGGTAGGAAGAGGAAGAGGAAGAAGAAGAAGAAAACAACTGGAGAAGAAACTTTCAGAAAAGTTCGTCTTTCCTTCTCTCAGGCTGTGTGCTTTCTCTGGCCATCGATCCTTTGTGCCCGCGAGGTGAGATGAGATCGATGGCATGCTTTTCTGTCCACCTTTTTTTTTAATCGTAAGCGGATTGTGAAAATGAGTAGCTCACGGAATAGGCTGCATCAGTTGGAGGAGCCGGGGGAGGGGGTGGGGGGTGGGGGGTGGACGAACAGATGACGGTGGATCAGAAACCGAGAGGAGGCGAGAGGAATGGTGGAGGACAGAAAGAAAAGCAGAACGCATACTGTGCCGACTGCTGGTCCATGGCTTGTTTCTGTTGATGTCAAGCCTCTTTTAATTGCCCGTCTGTTCATGACTCTGAATGAAGAATTTATCTCCGCGTCTGTCTGTCTGTCTGTCTGTCTGTCTGTTTGTGTGTTTGAATCTCTTTTTTGTCTTTTTTTTGCTTAGCCTTTTTGACGGTTAGACAGAGTAACTGTTATTTTTTGTTCTTATATAGATGTGTTTGTGCCGGCATTTTCGTATGGTCTACGTCGTATGCTGCGTCTTTTTATGTATGTATGTATGTATGTATGTGTACCGTAAGTACGTGCTTATGTATGTATGTATGTATGTATGTATGTATGTATGTATGTATGTAGGTAGGTAGGTAGGTAGGTAGGTAGGTAGGTAGGTAGGTAGGTAGGTAAGAAGGGTGGGAGGGGAAGGTAGGTACATACGTAAGTATACACATACGAACATACGTACATACATAATCATGTATGTGTGTATGTATGTATGTATGTATGTATGTATGTATGTATGTGTGTATGTATGTATGTATGTATGTATGTTATGTATGTATGTTAAAGTATTTATTTATTTACTTATCTAATTATCTTTTTTTTTTTTCTGTTTATTTATGAACCGCGATTTATCAAGCTTAGAGTAAACTCAAGAACAGGGAGATAAAAGGTGACACTGGCCGAAAACAAAAAACAAAAACAAACAAACCACATTATCGGATATATCGAATTACAAAACAGGCGTATCGGATTAACAGATTAAACCATGGAAATGAAAGATAATACCGGAAAAAAAGAAAGAAAGAATGCGTTGTTAATTTGGTAAGTAGTATTATCGATTTTTTCCCCACTGTTATTTCTTCGCTCATGTTTTCCCCTCGTTTTTTTTGTTTTTTTTTTACTTTCCTTTTCCGTCGTTCACTGCTGACCTTTTCTCTATGTCTTTCTTTCTCTCTTTTTTTTTATTATTCTAGTCTACTTTTTTTTTTTTTTCTTTTTTCCTCTCTTTTGTTTTGTTTTGATTTCATGTTTTGTTTAATGTGGATTTTCCCACACCCCTCTCATTTTCTGTGTGCTCTCCTCCTCCCCCTCCCCCTCCCCTGCTCATTTTCTGTGTGTTTGTCCTCCCGCCATGCTGTCCTCCCCTCCTTGTGCATGCTCTCTCTCTCTCTCTCTCTCTCTCTCTATAATATATAATACACCTTACGATGTTTCTTTGGCTTTCCCTTCCACGTTTGTTTCCTCATTCTTTTCTTTTCTCTCTCTCCTTTCTTTTTTTTTTTTTTTTTAAAATTCGGTTCCCTTGAAATTTTCCCCCCCGTTTTTGTTTAGATTCACTGAGAGGGGGGGGGGGGGGGGGGGGGGGGGGGGGGGGGGAGGTAGGTGAACCATTTTCTGTTGATTTTTGTTTTTTTTTTTTTGTTGTTGTTGTTTGTGTTTTTGTTTGATTAATGGTTCTTGGTGTTATCTATCTATTTTTGCTTTTACAACAGAGGATGGCCCACAAACATAAGTCAAGAACCAAACCAGCAGAATTCTTTTTTTGATAATGTCTTCTTTTTTTTTGTCTCGACCCTGATTCGTACTTTTGTAGATACACTTATCGCTGTAATCAATAATTTCTGTTCTGGGTGTTATGTTTGTAATGTAGATAGCATCTTTTTTTTCTGCATGTTCCATTTTTTCAGATGTCCCTTTTTTCTGTCCTTTCGAATGTCTTAGAGTTGGGCAGAGAGCAGTCTTCCTATCCTTCTACGTTTCTTCATGCTTTAGTTGTTTTGGACGTGTCTTTTCTTCCATATTTTTTCGTTTTTCTAAATGTCTTCTTCTTCACACACACACACACACACACCACACCACACACACACACACACACACACACACACACACACACACACCATTCCCCCCATCCTTCGGTTTGTTGTTGTTGTTGTTGTTGTTTCTCTTTGTGGAATTCATCGTTTTTTGGATATAGTGTTTTCTGCAGATCGCCTCTTCACCGATTCTTCCTTATCTGGATGTCTCCTCTCTCCTCTCTCTCTCTCTCTCTCTCTCTCTCTCTCTCTCTCTCTCTCTCTCTCTCTCCTCTCTCTCTCTCTCTCTCTCTCTCTTCTGTTCTCTCTGTTCACTGGATTTACTTGATAGTTGGACTTTTTTTCTTGGGAGTCGTTTTTTTTTCTTCTGGATTTCTCCTTTCATTGGATTTACTTCATTGCTGGATTTTTTTTTTTTTTCTGACAGTTCTTTTCTGTAGATTTCTCCTTTCGGTGGATTTGTTTCATTGGTGGTTTTTTTTTTTTTTTTTTTTTTGTTCTTGGGGGCTCTTTTTTCTGAATTCTCTCCTCTTTTGCATACAATATTTTACTGGATATCTCCTTTCTACAGTCTTTTCTTTATCTGGAGATGTCCTCTGGATGTCTGTTTTTTCTCCTGATATGTTCTTTCTGGACATGCCCTCTGGATGTCTGTTTTCTCCTGATAAATCCTTTCTGGATATGTCCTCCTCTGGATGTCTGTTTTCTCCTGATAAATCATTTCTGGATATGTCCTCCTCTGGATGTCTGTTTTTTCCTGATATATCTTTTTCTGGATATGTCCTCCTCTGGATGTCTGTTTTCTCCTGATAAATCCTTTCTGGATATGTCCTCCTCTGGATGTCTGTTTTCTCCTGTATATCCTTTCTGGATATGTCCTCCTCTGGATGTCTGTTTTCTCCTGATAAATCCTTTCTGGATATGTCCTCCTGTGTGGATCCTGTATGTTTCTCCTGATAAATCCTTTTCTGGATATGTCCTCCTCTGGATGTCTGTTTTCTCCTGATAAATCCTTTCTGGATATGTCCTCCTCTGGATGTCTGTTTTCTCCATATAAATCCTTTCTGGATATGTCCTCCTCTGGATGTCTGTTTTCTCCTGATATATCCTTTCTGGATATGTCCTCCCCTGGATGTCTGTTTTCTCCTGATAAATCCTTTCTGGATATGTCCTCCTCTGGATGTCTGTTTTTCTCCTGATAAATCCCTTCTGGATATGTCCTCCTCTGGATGTCTGTTTTCTCCTGATATATCCTTTCTGGATATGTCCTCCTCTGGATGTCTGTCTTCTCCTGATAAATCCTTTCTGGACATGTCCTCCTGTGGATGTCTGTTTTCTCCATATAAATCCTTTCTGGATATGTCCTCCTCTGGATGTCTGTTTTCTCCTGATAAATCTTTTCTGGATATGTCCTCCTCTGGATGTCTGTTTTTTTTTCTCCATATAAATCCTTTCTGGATATGTCCTCCTCTGGATGTCTGTTTTCTTCTGATATATCCTTTCTGGATATGTCCTCCTCTGGATGTCTGTTTTCTCCTGATAAATTCTTTCTGGATATGTCCTCCTGTGGATGTCTGTTTTCTCCTGATAAATCCTTTCTGGATATGTCCTCCTCTGGGTGTCTATTTCTCCTGATAAATCCTCTCTGGATATGTCCTCCTCTGGATGTCTGTTTTCTCCTGATAAATCCTCTCTGGACACGTCCTTTTGAGAGATGTCCTGCTTTCTCCTTCAATGGCGGTACCTCCACACCATTCATTCTGGTTTCCCCTCCCCCTCTCCCCCTCCCCGCACACACTCACACTCACAGCCAAGATTGTCCTTTCACAGTGTCAGCATCGGTAATCAAAAAAGAGCCGTCAAAATCATGTTGTCACAAGGCACCCCGCTGTTGGAGACACCGCGCTGCTGCTAAGTCACCTCTGTGGTGTTCAGTAGAGTCTGTTCTGATCCTGAATATGCCCAGGACACTATATACTCAGCCTTACATCAACGAAAGTAACCACTAAGCCGCGAGGCCTGGGTGGAAAAATGGTTGTATTACAGGGGACGTCGCCACTCTTAACCCACAATATGTTCTTTTCTGAGTGTCTGTTTTTAATCAGGGGAGGCAGGGGGTATAGTTTTTTCTTGATGGCCATTTTTCATTTGTATTTTTTTTTTAATATGTCCTTTCCTGAATATGTCTTTTCGAGGATGATTCCTTATTGAATATCTTCACACACCCCCCCCCCCCCCCCCCCCCCCCCCCCCCCCCCCCCCCCCCCCCCCCCCCCCTTTTTTTTTATTTTACCTTCTCTATTCCGTCATCTCCAACATCTCTCATCTGCTCCAGTCATGAAGACTGAGGGCGATCTGTCAAAGCAAAACAAATGCTAACTACCCCCTGTGCAACCTTTATCCAGTGTATGTACCAGAAATGTTACTTACTACGCCAGCTATAGTGCACTTTTGGAGACAAAAGTTCGAAGAAGAAAAAAGAAAAGAAAGTAACATCATTTCTGCTGATTTGTTTTGGTTTGTTTTTGCTGTTGTTGTTTTCATACCCCCCTCCCCCCCCCCCCCCCCCCCTCGAAGACCGCCCCCCCCCCCCCTCCGTCTCCTGTTCGTTACTCTCACTGAAGTTTCTGAGTCTATTACATGTTCCAGCATTCCGTGCCTAAGTACGTCGTCAGTTTCATAAACGTCACGTGGAACAAATTCATGGGGCTTTTATGGCCATATCAACATATGTTCCTTAAAACGGGACATGCCATGCTGTTTTATGTGCATGAGGAGCATAATCTCCTTGTATGTCATTGTATCAAGTTCTCTCTTTGGTTCTTTCAATCCTTCTTTCTTCTTCTTTCTTCTTCTTCTTTTTTTTTTTTTTTTCAATTTTCATGGTTACAGTATTCCATCGGTTTGTTTCCGTTTCATGGCAACAAATAGCCTCAGCAAGTGGTTGGAGATGCACACAGAGCCGGGATTATTTCCCTCGATGGGCCTCTTTTTTCCGAATCATTTCGTCGGACAAAATGGCCCATTGGGACTTAATCGCCCGCAGTGAAATTGGTCGTGAAGTTTGTGCGAAGAAAACTGAAAATTGCTTCGGTCCTTTGTTCTGCTTTGTCCTGTCTGTCTGTTTGTGTCTTTGTCTGTCTGCCTTTCTGACAGTCTCACTGTGTCTCTGTGTGTACTGTTTGTCCTTCTGCATGTCTCTGTCTCTCTGTATCTCTCTTTCTTTCTCTGCCCCTGTCTGTCTGTCTGTCTGCCTGTCTGCCTCTCCCTCCCTCTCTCTCTCTCTCTCTCTCTCTCGTTGTCTGTCTCTTTATCTCTGTCTCTCCCCCCCTCTCTCCCTCTTTATGAGTAAACGTCTGCATGCCCACCCTCTCTCTCTCTCTCTCTCTCGCTCTCTATCTCTCTCGTTTGCTTGCTCGCTGGCTCTTCCTTCTCTCTCTGTCTCATGTAATGCCTTATCTTATCTATGGTTAAATATTGATATGGACTGGTGGACTGTAGTGACAGTTGGAAAGACAGGCTTTTCAGCAAGTAGAACAAAATGCTTTTACTATGGTATGATGTTAAAGTCATCTTAGCTTTCGTTATGCGACTCATGATTAAGCCAATAGATCATAAGACTCGCGTTTAATGTCATGTGAAAATTTGGTTAATTGAACAATTAATCTGTAAGAATGCTATTGCTGTTGTTTTTTTTTCAGTATTTGGCATGGAAAAGGAACGTTGCTTACAACATGGCGCTGACTATAGGGCTTGCATGAAGCTTTTGTTTCTCCAAAGTAGAGACAGTTCATCTGTTTGCACTGCAAAAATACTGAGATATCAAAATACAGAAAAAACAGAATATTTTGTTTATGCGGACTAGGTACATTTCCCTTTACTGTTAATGCTGGTATTTATCTTATTCTGGTCCTAATGACGAGAACTCATTCAACCACAAGGCCATATGAGGGCTGCTAGTCAGCGAAAACGGCACAACACTTAAGTTCAAATACCCTAAGACTTGACCAAGGCCAGTTTTGAATGTAAAAGACCAGTACTGAAGCAAGTGTGTCTTGAATAACGTCTAATATAAATAGAACGAGAACATATCATATTTGCTTAAAAAGATTTTTTTTTTAATCACATTATTTGGAACCTCTTAGAATCAGGTCTTCGTAGAGACTGTAGTAAAGTGTTGGCGTCTTAATCATTTTTACGAGCGTATTCCCACGTCCACAACAAAGCGACACAATAAAACGAGATCAGATTATACCACTGCTGAGGAGTACCGCTGGCTGCCAGTTGAATATAACGATCAGTACAAACTAGTCACTCTTGCATTCCGTTTCTTTGATGCTTCTGTTCCACCATACCTGTCCTGTACGCTCTCTACATGCCAGTCTTCATGTCCTCTCTGCTCTTCCAGTCAAACTCTTGAAGACATCGCAAGCGAAACTTCCAATGGTTTGGTGAGCGTTCCCCTCAGTTCAGTTGTCCCCAGCGGTTTTGGAACTCACTGCCTTCCACTCTATGAAACCAGTCCCCCTGATTTGTTTTCAAAGCACAGCTAAAGCTTACTTTTTCAAGCATTTTGAACAATGCTTTTTTTTCCACATTGTGTGTACACAAGAACTTTTGCAGTAGGATAGTTGTTATGCGTGGCTGAATGAAGGTCTGAATCGTGTATGTGCAATGAATACTTTGTTGTTGTTGTTGTTGTTGTTGTTGTTGATGATGATGTTGTTATTGTTGTTGTTGTATTTATCATCATCATCATCATCATCATCATCATCATCGTCGTCGTCATCATCATCATCATCATCATCATCATCATCATCATCATCATCATCATCATCATCATCATCATCATCATCATCATCATCATCATCATCATCATCGCTGTTGTGGTTTCTGATCGTTAATACTGAGCGTATAATCAAATGGTATGCACCATAGAGCCTCCCCACTCTTTGAATGAGACAGTGAATAAAATCATGTAACCAGTACAGTATGCAGTATGCATAAAACGGATTCTTTCTTGCGGCTCTGGGAAACAGATGGAAGGAATCCTTTAAGGCTGGGTTGATTTTAAAACAGTTTATTATCTGTTTGCCGCATTCTCTTTTTTTTTTTTTCTCGCCATTGCTATTTGAAGTATAAGGGCTGATATTTCTGTGAAAGAAGCGGATGTCTTTGAGAGATTTTTTTTTTTCGGTTGGCATTGGCATTCTTCACAAGCTGAGTGGCAGCGTCTTTATTGGGAATGCCATTACGATCAGGAATCCAAGTTTTAAAAATGCCATCGTTTTTGGGATACGTGCACTGTTTAAAAAATTCTAAGAGCAGGTGGTGGTTTACCTTGTGGGTGGCAATGGCCTCCAGAGTAGAGAGGAATAAGAGGAAAATAAACAAAACTTTTTATGACGGGATCGAGAAAGCATTCTGGGGGGCTAAAACCAGAGCATTCAGTTACGCGGCGCGCAAACTGAGTCATTTATGAAGAATGCGTGTCCTCCATGAATGGCTAGTAGAAGAAAGACAAAAGGCGCTCGGGGTCGAACTTTCATCCGATTCAGAACCGTCCGTTAAAAAAAAAATCTTCCTGAAGTTTGGAAACTTCTCACAAAGTTCTGAGTAACAGTTTTGTTAACAAATAAACGGGTAAATCAAAGAAAAAAAACCATTGTTTTCATTCCTGTATATTTTACTTCTTTCAATAAGAGGCTAGACCAAAACACACAAAAGGAGTTTCATAGACCCATAGCAGGTTTAAGGATACTTGGACACTTTAATGTCAGAGTCTGCTTCATGGAAAGGGGAATGTTGTGATTTTCTAAAGGAGGCGTTGAACAAAGTTTTTGTTCGAATTTTTCTTTCAATTTGGGATGTAAAACGCAATTATATGTTGGATTTTCTGGTCGAGGTTTGATTTTCAGGCAGTGGGTCAGTGTCAACGATTCAGTTTGAGAGGGAGGGTTCCTTAGCTTCCGCGTAGAGACTATAAGCAGAGGTGGTGGGAAGCGATCCCAGGCGGACTTGAAGCCCTTGGTGTTGGAAAGGATTCAGCCCTTCCAGGACAACCGTCTCCCAGGTCCATGAAACGTACAAAGTAAGTCCCGCTTCAAATGGATCGAGGCTCTATGCTATTCATGAGTGTGTTTTACAGTCAGCATGGGTCAGTGCTCTATACCAGTGGAGCAGTGTTTCACAGTCGACATGGATCAAGGCTCTATATAATAAGTGGAGCAGCGTTTTACAGTCAACGCGCATCAAGACTCCATACCAGTGGAGGAGTGTTTTACAGTCAGCATGCATCAAGGCTCTATACCAATGGAGCGTTGTTTCACAGCCAGCATCTCTCTCTCTCTCTCTCTCTCTCTCTCCTCTCTCTCTCTCTCTCTCTCTCTCTCTCCTCTCTCCATCACAATATTCCTATCCAAGGCATCCATGAGGTGACATACACGACTGTATGTGTTGGTCGATGTAAGTTTTGTTGCTGGGGACATTTTTCGCAAAGGCTGATTATTCCTGTTTTTCTGAAATGAAGATGTGGGTTGTATCTGGAAGAGCTGACCAGATGGATTTTTTTTTTCGCTTTAGGTCACACACCTCTTCAATTGGGGCTTTGGCCTCTACGAATAAAAAAAAAAAGAATAATCTCTCTCTCTCTCTGTCTTTGTCTGTCCGTCCGTTTGTCTATCTGTCTGTCTGTCTGTTTCTCAATCTGTATGTGTGTGTGTGGCGTGCATGCGCGCGCGCGCGCGCGCGCGCGCGCGCGCGCGCGCGCGCGCGTGTGTGTGTGTGTGTGTGTGTGTGTGTGTGTGTGTGTGTGTGTGTCCCACTCTTTATTTCTCTCGCTCCAACCTCAGTCAGTCTGTCTGTCTTATCTCTCCTCCTCTGTCATCTTTAATCATCTTCCGTTTTGTCCAGTCGTCAACATTGAGGTCGCTCTGCCAAAGCAACGCAAATATTGTCGCTTGTGCGTTTTGCTTTTTTTTTTTTCTATCTTGGAGACAGAGTCAGACAAAGAAAACAAATTACATGATTTCTGCTGGATTTTCGTCTTTGATGTTGTTGCTTGTACCCTCTCCTCCTCTCTCCTGTCCCAGTTTCTTCCCACCAAAGCGTCTGGATTTCTTAAATGCGTGAATATTCCGTGCCTAAATACGTCGTCAGTTACATAAACGTCAGCTGGAGCAAATTCATGGAAGCTTTGTTTATGGCGAAACGTCATACCAACATGTAATTTTTAAGACAGGGCATACCACGCCATTTTTTTTTTTTTTTTTTAGCTCGAGGAAAATTCTCTGTATCTTTTTCATTGATTTGAGGTCTTTTTTTTTTTTTCATTACTTCTTTCTTTCTTTCCTGTTCTTTTTTTCCCTTTTCATTTTTATGGTTTTGATATTTCATTCGTTTGTTTCCATTTCACGACAACAAATAGCCCCAGCAGAATGGTGGGAGTGGTTTTGGTATTTCATTCGTTTGTTTCCATTTCACGACAACAAATAGCCCCAGCAGAATGGTGGGAGTGCAAACAGAGCTGGCATCATTGTCCTCAACGGGCCTGTTCCGTGTCATTTCGTCCGGAGCAATGGTCCACTTGGCCTAAATCTCCTGCAGCGAAATTGGTCGTGACTATGAAAGAGAACCTTGATAACTGTCCCGGTCTTTTGTTCTGGCTGCATTTGTCTGTCTGTCTTTTTGTCTGTCTGTCTGTCTGTCTATGTATGTCTGCCTTTTTTCTCTCGCCAGCTTTTTCTGCCATTCCTTCTGTGTCTCTGTCTGTCTCTGTCTCTCTGGTTCTGTCTGACCTTCTTCCCCCCCCCCCCCCCTCTCTCTCTCTCTCTCTCTCCTCTCCCTCTCCCCTCCTCCTCCTTCTCCCGTTCGTGAATCAAACGTCTGAATATCTCTCTGTCTCTGTCTCTGTCTCTCTCTCTCTCTCTCTCTCTCTCCTGTATGAACAAACGTCAGTGTCTGTCTCCGTCTCTCATTGTCTCTGTCTGTCTCTCTCTCTCTCTCTCTCTCTCTCTCCATTTCATTCTCTTCCTTATCTTTCTTTTTATAATGCACCTACACGTAATTTCGTTCTTATCACTTTTGCTTCTACATGTGTTTCCTCATTTTTTTTTCATTTTTTAAAAAAATTCGGTGCCGTGCATTCTTTTCTTTATCTCCTTTTTTAGAGGTCTTTTTGTGGGAGATGGTAGGGACAGTGGGGGTGCCTGGTTTGTTTGTTTTTTTTTGTTTCATTCGTGTTTCTTTACATCTCATCTAATTTTGCTTTTACAACAGAGGATGGTCCATGGTAAAATAAGAAACTAGGAACAAAGCCTACAGAATGTTTTTTTTTGTTGTGAATGTTCTTTTTTCTTTCATCCCAGATTCGCCCTATTCATAATGAACCTATTGCTTCAATTAATATCTTCTGTTCTCGATCCTTCTTTTGTGGATTGCCTCATTTCTGGATATCCCTTTGTATGCTCCCACCCCCCCCACCCCCACTCCCCACCCCCGCATCCCCCGCGTTTTTTTTTGGAGGGGGGAGGAAGGGTGGGGCGCATCGTTTATTTTTTAAATGTTATACTTTTGGTGAGAGAGCGCTCTCACTAAATTCCTACGTTCTTCTGCCTCATTGGATGAGTCCTTTGTCTGGATTTTCACTTTCTAAATGGCTTTTTAACATTTTCTTTTTTTCCCCCAGAATTCGTCATATCCAGATCAATCGTTTTCTGCATATTTTCTCCCGAATTGTTCTTTTCTGGACACGTCCTTTCCTGGTTGTCTCACTGTTTTTCCCCCAGATATCTTCATACCTACATTTCTCTTATACACTGTCCCCTTTCTTTGGATGTTGGCTTTTCTGGAGACGTTTTTTTTTTTTTTTTCATGAATTTCACTTTATCTGGATAGGTCCTGCTCTGGATATCTCTTTCCTCTTGATGTCTTCTTCCTTGATTTCTCCTTTGGGAAGGAGGGGGGGGGGGGGGGGGGAGGATGTCTCCTGTTCCAGATTCCTCCTTTTCTGGACGTGTTCTTTTTCGCTCCTCATCGTCTGTGTTCCTATAGTGCCACTGCCTCCACGTAATCACCTAACCCCCCCCCCCCCCCCCCCCCCCCCCCCCCCCCCCCCTTTCCACCCCCCCCCCCCCCCCCCCCCCCCCCCCGACCCCCCCCCCCCCCCCCCCCCACACCCCCCAGTCCCACCCCCCCCCCCCCCCCCCCCCCCCCCCCCCCCCCCCCCCCCCCCCCCCCACCAACCCCCCCCCCCCCCCCCCCCCCCCCCCCCCCCCCCCCCCCCCTTTCCCTACACACAGCACACCAAGTTTGTCCTTTCGCAGCTTCAGCATCGATGAAGAAAAAAAAAGCCGTCAAGATCATCAGGTTGTCAGGAAGCATCTGGTCAGCTGGAACACCGCAGTGCTGCTGAGGGACTTTTGTTGCGTGCAGTGGTGTCTGTTCTGATGTAGCAGAGCAGGACATCACCCAGCAAAGCGTCAGTGAAGGATGATATCCATCCAACCCACCGCATGTTCTTTTCTGCGTGTCTGGTTCTGTACTTCTCCACATGTCCATTTTTTGGTTGAAATTGTCCTTTTTTTGATGGTGTCTTTTCAGGATGCCTCTTTTCTATGCTGTTTTCTTTTCTGGGTCTCCTCCAAACACTGAAATCCTACCCCCCCCCCCCCCCCTCCCTCCTCGGTCATCTCCCACCATCTACCGTCCGTCTGCTCCAGTCATGAGCGTTGAGGTCGCTCTGTCAAAGCCACACGAAATACCGCCCTTTGTGCACTTTTGTTTGAACAACTGTACGAGAGATGTTACCCAATAAGGCGGCTTAGTGCACACAAACTTTTAGACACAAGGTTAAAAAACAGAAAGGACATTTTATGTGGTTTCAACTGGGTTTTGTTTGTGATATTGTTGTTTTTGTCCTCCTCCTCCTCCTCCACTCCCCCTCCCCTGGTGGTTTTGTTTGTGATGTCATTGTTGTAAACCTCTCCTCTACCCCCTACCCCTACCCCCACCCTCTGTTCCTCCCAACAAAGCATCTCCAGCTTTTAAAATGTTTCAACATTCTGTGTCTTAAATACGTTGTCAGTTTACATAAGCAGCATGTGGAACAAATTCATGGAGCTTTTATGATGAAATGTTATACTGAAAACTTTTCCTGAAAATAGGGCATACCAAGCCATTTTTTTTTGTTGTTGTTCAGGAGTACACAATCTCTCCGCCCTTTTCACTCCTGTGTCCTTTTCTTTGATTCTTTCATTTCTTTCTTTATTCTTCCTTTTCTCATTTTCGTTTGTTTTCATTTCACAGCAACAAATAGCCCCAGCAAGTGGTGGGAGAGCAGAAAGAAGCGCCGTCATTGTCCTCAGTGGGCCTCTTTTTCCGTGTGTCATTTTGCCCGACAAAATGGCCCCTTTGGTCTGAATCTCTCCAGTGAAATTGGTCGTGAACTTGTGAAAGAAAGCTCAAAATGGTCTCGCTTGTTTTATTCTATTTGCACCTGTCTACCTGTCTGTCTGTCTGCCTGCCTGACTGTCTGTCTGACTGTCTGTCTATCTCTGTCTCTCTATGTTTTTGTCTCTGTCTCTGTCTCTCTCTCTTTCTTTGTCTCTGTCTTTTTCCTTCTGTCTCTTCTCTCTCTTTGTATCTGTCTCTGTCTGTTTCTCTCTCTTTCTCTCTCATTCCATTTCTGTGTCTGTCTGTCTGTCTGTCTCTCTCTCTCTCTTTCTCTCTCCCCCCCACACACACACACATTACGCTATATCGTAGTTCCCAGTTACATGTTAATATGGGTTGGACTAGCATCGTGATATATAGAAAAGGCAGCGTTTTAGCAGTACAGAAAATGGTCTTACAATAGTATAGGATTGACAGTTACAAAATCGCTCCGTCGTTCAGGAACATTGTTATTTAGTGTAATGTTTAGCTTATCATGATTCCGCTAATAGCTATTTAGAGTGAAATTTAAAGGCCATGTGAATATTTTGTAATTCGAGCATATGTTTGTTCAAATGTGGGATGCACAAAAGGAACCTAGTTTATTATAAATTATGGCACCGACTGTTGGGTTTATATTAAGCCTCTTCCCAAAGCAGATAGAGCTCATCTACTTGGCACCGAAAAGGAAGTATTGAAGCGTCAAAAAATGAGAAGACAAATGACTTTGTTTATGCAAGCTTGGTACATTTACCTTGGCTGGTAACGCTAGTATTTATAATCATAATTATTATTTATGGTGCTTAGTTTTACATCATAAGCCCTAAGCGTTTTACAATACATAAAGGGTTAAGGAACACATAAATGAAACCAATAAGATGAATATTGCAATAAGTACTATGCATCCACAAACAAGGGTGCGTATTGACACACACCCACGCACACAAGAGAAACACACATACACACACACACACACACACGCACGCACGCACGCACGCACGCACGCACGCACGCACGCACGCACGCACGCACGTACTCACGCACGCACGCACACACACACACACTCTTTGCTTTATTTGTGTTCGTAATGACTATAGCCATGTCGACCACAGAAGCCATATCAGGTCTGTCAGCCAGTTAACAGCGACGTTTCTATATCCTAAGCCTTTAACAGACCATTTAAACGAAACATTTTTTAAAGCGACGTTATCTAATCATGCCTACCAGCCTTCAAACGGAGAATGTTTTGAATTTAAACGATCACATTTTAAAAGCGAGAGGTATCAGGAATCATGCCTAACCAAACTCAAACGCGAAGAATGTATATTCCCTCTAAATGGTGACCCCCTCCCCCCCCCCCCCCCCCCCCCCCCCAAAAAAAAAAAAAAAAAAAAAAAAAAAAATAAAAAAAATAAAAATAAAATAAAATAAAATAAAATAAAAAACATTAGCTGCTGAAAACATCCTGGAACCAGATCTTTATAGAGTCTATTGTAAAGCGTTTTTTTGCTATGGTCAGATACATCCCAACACACAATAAAACCAGATCATATCACACCACTGCCTAAGGATTGTTGCTAGCTGCCATTTACATGAGTACAAACTAGCCCTTCTTGCCTTCCGTTTCTTTGATAGTTCTCTTCCACTATATCTCCGCTGTGTCACACCGCGGATACCATCATGACGTCCTCTCCGCTATTCCAGTTAGAAGCTCCCCAAGTAACCAAAGCGAAATTTACGATCGTTTGGTGAGCGGTCCTTCAGTTCTGCTGCCCCGGATGTCTGGAACTCGCTGTCTCCTAGCCAACAGAACCAGCCCACCTGATCTGTTGTCACGGCAAAGCTAGGAACGTACCTTTCAGCCAAGCTTTCTGATTCATGTTTTTACCACATCGTATGAAGCTACATTGAGTACTACTGTTTTCTTCTTCTCTTCGTTTTTCTTCTCGTCGTCTTGTTCTTTTGCTTCTTCTTCTCCCTCCTTCCTTCTCTTCCTCCACCTCCCTCCTCTGTCCTCCTCCTCTTCATATCATTTTTTTCTCTTCTTACTTCTTCGAGTCCCTTTTTTTCTCTTCTTTCTTTCGTCTCTTCTCTTTTTTCCTCTGCCTTCTCTTCTTTTTTCCCTTCTTTTTTTTTTTTCCTTTTCCTTTTCTTTTTCTTCCTCTTCCTCTCTCCTCCTCCTTCTTCTTCTTTCTACGTCTTTCTCTTCTTTTCCATGCTTTCCTTCTTTTTTCCCTTCCCTCCTCTCCTCCTCTTTCCTTCCGTCCTCCCTCTTCCTCTTTCTCTCTTTTCCTCCTCCTCCTCTCCTCCTTTCCTTCCGGTTCCTTTTCTCCTTCTCCTCCTCTGTCTCTTTCCTCCCTCCTCCTTCTCCTTTCATCTTTTCTTTCCTTCTTCTTCGTGGGCGTCTTTTTTTCCTTTCTTCCTCCTCCTTCTCCTGCGTCTCCTTCCTTTTCTTCTTTTTCTCCTCCTCTCCTCCTCCTCCTCCTTCTTCTCCTTCTTCTCCTCCTTCCTGTCGTTTTCTCCTCTTCTTCATCTTCTTTCCGTCTTTTCCTCCTCCTTCTCCTCCTCTTTACCTCCTCCGTCTTCTCTCTTCTCTCTCTCGCTCTTTCTCTTCTCTTTCTTCTTTCTCTTCTTCTTCTTCTCTTCTTCCTCTGTCTGCTTCGTCCTTTCTCTCCTCCTTTCTCTTCTTCTTTCTTTTCTTTCTTCTTCTTCTTTTTCTCGTTCTTTTCCTTCTTCGTCATCATCTTTCTCCTCTCTTCTCTTCCTTTTCTTTCTCTCCTTCTCTTCCTTCTTCTTCTCATCTGTCTCCTTCTCCCTCTTCCTCGCTACTTCGCGTCTCTTCGTCGTCGGCCAATCCTTCCTCCCGTCCTCCTCTTCCTCTTTTCTTCCTTTCTTCTTCTTCTCTCTCTGTCTTCCTCTTCTTCTCTTCTCTTCTTCTCTTCGCTTCTCCTTCTCTTTTCTTTTCCCCTTCTTCCTCTTTCCTCTCGTCCTTCTCTTTCCTCCTTCTCCTCTTCTCCTTCCCTCCCTTTCTCTTCTCCCGTCCTGCGCCTCTTCTTCCTCTTCGTCCTATCTGGCTCCTCCTCCTCTTCCCCCTCTCCTCCTCCTCCTTCTGCCTTCTTCGGCTGCTGCTTCTGCTGCGCTGTCTGTCGCGCTTCTCTTCGCGCCGCGTCGTCTGCGCTTCTCTTCTCTCGTGCTTTCGGCGCGTTCTTCCTGGTGCTGCGCCCTCGCTCCTTGCTCCTGCTCTTCTCTCCTCTGTGGCGCTCTCCGGTTCGTGCTCTGCTCTCTCTCGGTCGGTCGGCCTTCGGCGTCTTTCTCTTCTCCTCTTCTTTCGCTTCCTTCTCTTCTTCCATCCTGTCTTGCTTCTGGGTCTCTCTTCTTCTTTTCTTTCTTTTCTCTTCCCTTCCCTTCTCTCTCGTCTTTCTTCTTCCTCTTCTCTCTCTTCTTCTCTTCTCTTCTGTCTTTCTCCTTTCTCTTCGTTTCTTCTTTCTTCTGCTCGTCTTCTTCTCTTCTTCGTTCTCCTTTCTCTCGTCTGCTCTCTTCTCTTTCTTCTTCTCCTCTTTCTTCTCTCTCTTTTCGGTCTCTTCCTTCCTCTTCGTCCTTCTTCCTCTCTTCTGCTTCTCTCCCTTCCTCTTCTTCTTCTTTATACTCCTCTTCCTCTTCCTTTTCTCCTTCTCTCTGTACTTCCGTCTTTCTTCCCTCTCTTCTCTCTCTTCTTCTCTGTCTTCTCTTCTTCCTCCTTTCTTCTTCCTTCTTCTTTTCTCTCTTTCTTCTTTCTCTCTTCTCTCCTTCTTCTTCTCTTCTCTTCTCCTTCTTCCCTTCTCTTTCTCTTTTCCCTCTTCCTTCTTCTTGTTCCTCTTTCTCCTTCTCTTTCTCTTCTTCCTTCTTCTCTCTTTCTTCTTCCTTCTCTTCTTCCTCCCTCTCTTCCTTCCTCCTTCTTTCTCTCTTTTTTTCTCCTTCCCTTCTCTTCTTCTTCTTTTTCCTCCTCGGCTTCTTTTCTTCTTCTTCTTCTTCTTATTTCTTCTTTCTTTCTCTCTTCCTCTTCTTCTCTCCTCTTTTCTTCTCCTCCTCTTTCTTCTTCTTCTTTTTCTTCTTTCCTTCTTTCTTCTTCTCTTCCTCCCTCTCTTCCTCTTTCTCCTCCTCTCCCCTCCTTCTTTCCTTCTTCTCTTTTCTTCTCTCTTCTTCCTTGCTTCTTTTCTTTCTTTTTCTCTTTCCTCTTCTTCTTTCTTTCGCTTCTTCTCTTTTCTTCTTCCTCCTTCTCTTTCCCCCCCTTCTCTTCTTCTCTTTCGCTTCTTCTGTTTCCTCTTACTTCTTCTCTTCTTCCTAAGCTTCTCTTCTCTCTTCTTCTTCTTCGTCCTCCTTCTCCTTCTTCTTCCTTTCTCTTTCTCTCTTCTGTTCTTTCGTTCCTGCTCCTCTCCTCTTTCTCTTCCCTCTTCCTCTTCCCCTTCTTCTTCTCGTTCTTCTTCCTCTTCTCCCTCCTCTCTCTTTTTCCTTCTCCTTCTCCTCCTCCCTCTTCTTTCTTCTTCTTCTTCCTCTCTCTCCTGTTCTCCTTCTTCTCCTCTCTCCTCTTCTTCCTTCCTCTTCTCCTCCTCCTCTTCGTCCTCTTTCCTCATCTTTCCCTCCTCTCCCTCCCTTCTTTCTTCTTCTTTCTTCCTTCTTCTTCCACTAAGCTCTTCCTTTCTTCTTTTTCTTCTCCTCTCCTCTCTTCTCCCACCTTCTCTACTCCTCTCTTCGTCCTCTTCTTTCTCTCTCTTTCTTCCTTCCTTTCTTCCTCTTCTCCTCGTCTCTCCTATCTCCTCCTTCCTTCTCCCCCTC
Organism: Conus betulinus; assembly: GCA_016801955.1. Classification (NCBI taxonomy): domain Eukaryota; kingdom Metazoa; phylum Mollusca; class Gastropoda; order Neogastropoda; family Conidae; genus Conus; species Conus betulinus. The sequence goes on from JADBJO010003549.1 coordinate 159,444, forward strand.
TTTCCTTCACTCCTTCCCCTGCCCTCTCCTCCTCCCCTCTTCTTCCTTTCTCTTCCCTTCTTTCCTTCTTTCTTTCTTCTCCCTTCTTCTTTCTTCTCTTGTCTTTCTTCTCCTTTCCCTCTCTTCTCTCTGCACTCCTTCTTTCTTCTTTTTTCTTCCCTCTTTTCTTCTCGCTTCTTCTTTCTTCTTCTTCTTTTTTTCTTTTCTTCTTTTCTTCTTCTTCTTCTCCCTTTCTCTCTCTTTCTTCTCTACCTCTCCTTCTCCCTTCTTCTCCCTCTTCTCTTCTTTCCTTCTTCCTCCTTTCCTCCTTCTCTTTCCCTCTTTCTTCTTCTCTCTCTCTTCTTTCGTTCTTCTTCTTCTCTTTCTCTTCGTTTCTCTTCCTCTTCTCCTCTTTTCTTCCCTTTTCTTTTCTTTCTCTTCTTTCTTCTGTCTTCCTCCTTCTTCCTTCTTTTGCCTCCGTTCCCCCCCTTTCTCACCCCGCTTCCTTCTCTCCTCCTCCATCTTCCCCCGTGCTCCCTTCTTTCTTCTGTGTCTCCTCCTTCTTCCCTCTGGCCCCCCTTTTTTCCCCTCCCCTTACCTTTTGCTTTCTTCTTTTTCTCCTCTCTTTATGCTAACTCTTGTTCATCTTTCTTCTTTCTCTTCGTTTCTTTCCTCTTCATTTCTTTCTTTTCTCTTTCCCCACTTCCCCACTTGCTGCTTCTGCTGCCCCTACCACTACTACTACTACTACTACTACTACTACTACTACTACTACTATGCTGCTGCTGCTGCTGCTTCTGCTGCTGCTACTACTATTACTGCTGCTACTGCTACTGCTACTACTACTACTATACTACTACTGTGTTTATCAAACGTCAAGCATCACGTTGCCCTCTTCACTCTTTAAAGAGAAGAGCCAGTAAAAAAGACCTGTGACCAGCATGCGGCCTACACAAACCTGGTTCTTCTCTGCGGCTCCGGGAGACAGGTGGGAGGAATTCGTTATGGTCGGGTCGATTTCGACATAGTTTCTTATCTGTTTTGTGCATTCTGTTCCTCTCGCCAGAGCTCTTGGGCGTGTGTCTTTGAGTTTTGGGGGTTGGAGGTCTGTGAACGCAACGCATGTGTTTAACAGATACATTTCTTATGGCATTCTTGGGCAAGCTGATTGGCAGCCTCGTTACTGTCAATGCCAACATAATCAGGAATCCAGACAAAAAGAAAAGAAAAAAAAGAAAAAAAGAAAAAAAAGCTATGGCCATTGTTTTTGGGAGATGTGGACCGATTATAAAAGCCCAAGAGCACGGCATGGTTTATGCTGCGGACGACAATGGAGTGAAGAGCGGAAAGGAATCAGAGAAAAAAAAAGACTCTTAAGTTAGAACTGAAAATCCTTTTTCTTTTTTAGCCTAAAGAAAGGGAGCATTCGGTTCGGCGGTGCAGACACAGCCATTAGAAAGTGTACGTTTAGAAAACGAATGGTTAGGAGAAGAAAGCACATACCGCGATGAAGGTAGAATTTTTATCCGATTTAGAGCCATCCGTTTAAAACAAAAATCTCTTGGAAGGTTTGAAACTTCTCACAAAGTTCTGAGTCCTAAGTTTTGTTTGCTGGTGAACAAATAGCTCATGTTTTTAACTATTTTATTTTGTTTCATTTTTTTTTGTGCTTATAAGACGCAAGATAAACAAAGTTTCCAATCAACTGCGCGGGGAAACTTGGACGCGTAACCCTAGAATCAATGCCCACTTCATGGAGATGGGGGAGAAAGCTACTTCCGAAGTGAGGACGTGGAATGAAGGTTTTTTCTTCAATTTTATCCTTGCAAATTTGGGATGAAACACGCTGTCATGTGCTGGATTTTCTGGTTCAAAGCAAAGCTTCTGTTAGTAAGACAATATCGAGTCTGCGATTTTCAGACAGAGGGTTCTCTAGCTTCTGAACAGAGAATATAAACAGGGGTGGTTCGAAACTTCCCAGGCAAAGTCGAAGCCCTTGCTAATGGCCAGGATCCAGCACTTTCAGGTGAGACGTACTTGCAGATTCATGCACTACACCACGCTAGTCCAGCTTTAAAAGGCTCAGGGCTCTATGCTGGTGGAGGGAGCGTTTTACAGACAGCGTCCCAGTTTGTGTGGTCAGCTACACGGAGGAGATTCCTGGCAGAACGTTCATAAGTTCTGACAGCGGCTGTAGAAGTTTGACTTTGAATCAGAGGTTATTTTGTTGGTTTGACATCTGGAATATAAGATTTATCCATTAGGATTTCAGGGTCTTGAAAGAATTTCCTCAAGTTGTATAATGGATGCATGGGGCTATAGTTGAAAATCGGAAGCAGTTGTTTTCTACCCACTTTTGTATCTTGTTTACGCACAACTGTGTCATTCAGTATTGGCTAGCTCGCATGGAAGACCACAGGAGTTCATGATGCTGAGGAGTTTAACCAGTAGAGAGAGAATAAACAACGCATCTCAAGTTTGTGAAATAATAATTGCCCGAAGGCTTCTTTTATGTTTGGAAGAGATCATAGGTAGGATCCAGTGCTTCATAAAAGTCTTCGAACAAAGACATATCGATTGTTGGTGTGGGGATGAATATTCCTCTGTAAACATAGTGACGATTTTTTTTTATTATTATCATCATAGATTCAAAAGCATTTCTATGGTATAAAACCGTATCTTATGTTAAACATAATAGACAAACAAGTAGGTGAAGTGTTGCTTTTGTGATTTCCCTCGCCTTTCAGGGGTAATTATGTATGTAAGATATACATTGACAAAACTTTGATTTGGAATATCAGACAGAACAGTGCACAGGTTGACCTACAAAAAAAATAAATTTTCATTCAACGCCTACCTTGCGCTGGAGAGATCAAAGCTAAGTGACAAACTCGTTCATTTTCATTGTCCTGTTTTTGTTGTGTTTTGCCTGAAGAAGACCTAAGAGGTCGAAACGCGTCGTGTTTTGTCTTGTGGCTCGTTTGTCCACGTTTCTCTTGGCGGTTCGCTAACATTCATCTAAGATATCTATAAAAGTAGGTGTATCAATCTGATGAAATGTCTAATGCGTTGAAAGGCACCAACATTGAAATTGACTTTGTATTTGGTTGTTGTAGGCTCGGGATCTTATATATCAGTTTATACCAGATCAATTCAAACCTGTTTTAATTTGCTATGTTTCTGTTCAGATATTACTTACGGACTGAATGATGTTTCATATGGCATTTGGTGTAGGTAAACTTTGATTACGATCCCCCCCCCCCCTCTCTCTCTCTCTCTCTCTCTCTCTCTCTCTCTCTCTCTCTCTCTCCTCTCTCTCTCTCTCTCTCTATGCTGTTTCATTGCAAGTATCGAGGGTAAATGTGTGGTGTGTGTGTGTGTGTGTGTGTGTGTGTGTGTGTGTGTGTGTGTGTGTGTGTGTGTGTGGTGTACGAGCGCGCACGCGCGCGCGTGCGTGCGTGCGTGTGAGTGTGTGTGCGTGTCGTGCGTGCGTGTGTGTGTGTGTGTGTGTGTGTGGTGTTGTGTGTGTGTGTGTGTGCGCGCGCGCGCGCGCGCGTGCGTATGTGTGTGTGTGCGTGTGTGTGTGTGTGTGTGTGTGTGTGTGTGTGTGTGTGTGTGTGTGTGTGTGTGTGTGCGATTGTTTGCTTTTGTGGTTGTGTGTGTGTGTACGTGTGTGTGTGTGTGTGTGTGTGTGTGTGTGTGTGTGTGTGTGTGTGTGTGTGTGTGTATTGTGTGGTGTGTGTGCGCGCGCGCGCGCGCGCGCGCGCGTGTGTGTTGTGTGGTGTGTGTGTGTGTGGTGTGTGTGTGTGGGTGTGTGTGTGTGTGTGCGCGCGTGCGTATGTGCGTGTGTGTGTGTGTGCGTGTGTGTGTGTGTGTGTGTGTGTGTGTGTGTGTGTGTGTGTGTGTGTGTGTGTGTGTGTGTGTGTGTGTGTGTGCGTGTGTGTGTGTGTGTGTGTGCGTGTGTGTGTGTGTGTGTGTGCGTGTGTGTGTGTGTGTGTGTGTGTGTGTGTGTGTGTGGGTGTGTGTGTTTGTGTGTGTGTGCGATGGTTTGCTTTTTTTGTGTGTTTGTGTGTGTGTATTTGTGGTGTGTGTGTGTGCGCGCGCGTGCGCGCGCGTATGTTGTGTGTGTGTGTGTGTGTGTGTGTGTGTGTGTGTGTGTGTGTGTGTGTGTGTGTGTGTGTGTGTGAATACATTGTTGCAAAATAAGTCATTGAACTTGATGCGTGTAAAAAATGGTAAGAGACTTCGTAGAATGGATTTGCACTGCACCTTATATAAGAACTTTTCACTGCTGAAATCTGGACAGACATTCAAAGTTTATATGACGACAACAGTCAGACTGCGTGTTTTTGAGACTAGGGAGCATCACAGCTATCACACATTACATTGTGAAGTAGACGTGATAACTGAAGTAGACGTGATAACTGAAGTAGACGTGACAAGTTTATTTCCAGACAAACAAAATGAAACACAGATAGATCACTACGAATAGTTGATGTAACCCTCGAAAAATGGGATCCATTTTAGATCTGAGATGTGTGAGCTTGAGGCGTTTTTTACTGACCCTTTACACACGATATACAAACAGACACTTTAGAGTATTTCTCTGAATAGTAACAACTGCCATGTAATCGCGTACACACATGCGCATTCACACGCGTTCACCAAACCCTCCACACCCTGATCAGATTTGAAAACAGGAGAGTAATAGCAAAAGGGTGGGGAGAGAGAGAGAGAGAGAGAGAGAGAGAGAGAAGAGAGAGAGAGAGAGAGAGAGAGACAAGAGACAGACAGACAGACGTAGACAGACAGAAAGACAGAGACGACAGACAGAAACACCCGATAGACAGAGAGATAGAGAGACAGAGAGAGAGGAGAGAGAGAGAGAGAGACAGACAGACGACAGTACAGACAAAATAGACAGACATAGATACAGAGACGCAGACAAGACAGAAAAGATAGGCAGAAAGACGAAAGAGAGAAGAGAGAGAGAGAGAGAGAGAGAGAAGATAGAGAGAGAGAGAGAATAGAGACGAAGAACAGACAGACAGACTAGAGCCAGAACAGACATAAAGACATGGAGACACAAAGACTGAGAGATAGAGAGAGAGAGAGAGAGAGAGAGAGAAGAGAGATATAGAGAGAGAGATAGAGAGAAGAGAGAGAACCCACCACACACACACACACACACACCACACCACACCACCACAGAAATTCCACACAAAATTACTTATCTTCATTCACTTCAGCAGGCAAAGTGGGCGTATTTTCATCTTGCACTGAAGTTGAATGAGATTCTTGATTGTTCGTGTTCATTTTGCGGTTTGTCCTGAGTGTTTGTGTGTCTTGCCTGAAGAGGACCTGAGAGGTCGAAACGCGTCGTGTTTTGTCTTGTGATTCTGTCAGACAAAAAAAAAAAAAAAAAACGTTTTTCCCTTGGTAGCTTTGCTATTAACTACATTTAGAGATACGCGTTACAGACAGCTTGTACTGGGAGAAAATCAGCGAGCTGACTGTACACAGATATACTAAACAGCATTACCAAACAGCAGGGCCACGCACATAAAAAAAATGTATCCGCCTCCGAACGTGGTAGAGGAAATGATACAACAGCTGAAAGAGGAAGACAGTGAGGATGACCAAAGAGAGGAGGTGGGGGGGAGGGTGGGGGGGCAAGGTGATGAAGAGGAAAGGAAGGAAGAAGGCCTGGGCTGGAATACTCTGGAACCGTTCCCATTCCTGCTGCAGGTTGACAAGTGGCGTAATAGCTGCTGCCAAGGCAGGGCACTCTGCTCACCGTCTCCATCAGTGCCAGCAGCAGACAAGACACCACGGGAATCGGTAGATGGGGAGGAGTAGAGGGAAGGAAGGTGGGGGAGAAGGGGGGGGGGGAGTGTTGTGAGGCTTGGGTGGGTGGGGGTGGATTGAGGAGCTGAGGGGGGGGGGGGTGGCGGGGTGGGGGTGGGGGGGGAATGAATAGAATAGAACAGAGGATTAAAAGTGACGCGTTAGCCCAAATAAGAGAGTCTGCTGCTTTCCAGGGCTAAGCTCCATCTCAGTGGATGAGATGATCTGTGTGATGATCAGCTCAATGCAGCAACAGTGGCTGGATCAAAATATGCAGCCAGGGACGTGAACAGAGCCGTTCTTCATCTTCCTTCGAAAACGACTGGTTTCTTTGTGCGACGTAATGCCTGTGGCTCTAGCAGTCGGTCTTTTTTTTTTCGCTAGGGGAAGAATGCAATCTTGAAGGAGAAGTGTGGAGGGGGTGAGAAGGAAAAGGAGGAGCGTGGAGGGGGTGAGAAGGAAGTAATCATGAGGTACACAGTTCAAGTTTGGTAGGCCTCTTTTTTTTTTTTTTTTTTTTTTTTTTTGAGACTTTTCTAACGTCATGAAAACATTACAGCGTTATTAGTGCTACACTGGAAAAAGGAACGGATCTGAAAATGAACATTAGAAAAAGGGGTTTTTTATGCAAGTGCGTTGCTGTATTTTTAAATAGTAGTAGCAGCAGCAGCAGCAGCAGCAGCAGCAGCAGTAGTAGTAGTAGTAGTAGTGGTAGCAGCAGCAGCAGTAGTAGAAAAAAACAGTAATGTAATAATGATAACAATAATAATAATAACAATAATAATAACAATTGTTATTATTATTATTATTATTATTATTATTATCATTATTATTATTATTAATTATTGTTGTTGTTTTTGTTGTTGTGATAAAATAATGATAATAATAATGATAATAATGATAACAACAACAGCAACAACAACAACAACAATAATAATAATAATAATAATGATGATGATAACTGATGATAATGATATAATAATATAATAATAATAACATAATAACAAGAGCAATAACAATAACAGTCATCATCATCATCATCATCATCATCATCATTATCACAATAAATCATAATCAAAATAAGTATCAATGGTGATACAAATGATAATAATAAATGCGTAAATTAAAGACAATGATAAACGAAGAACAAATACATGAATAAAAAATAAATAACATAATTAAATAGATAAGTAAATAAGTGAACAAATACTTTTAATAGATAAACAAATGATAGAAGAACTGTAACGGTGTTTTCTTGCAAAGTAACCCTATTATGCTTTACATGTAAAAAAAAAAAGTGAATAACATATGACACACATTGACAATTGCCTCTCGTTGTTTTCATCTTACCCATTTTCTCCATCCTGTTTTCCCCACCTCTTTTTTTGTTCTTCTGACGACGACAATGTACATCAGAACTAAAAAACAAACAAACAAATATATTTGATGCCCCCAGCCCCTAAAGTTGTTTATGCTATACGGCTGTCAGCCACAAACTGCTCACAAACACCCCAACAAAGGACGTAGGTACCCAGGAAATAGAACTTTCTTATATAAGTTTTTGTGGTTTTTTTTCCCGTAAAAAAAGAAAAATATGCAACGTGCATGCTGGAAAAGACTGACGTCGATGCAGCGCCCCCCCCCCTCCAAAAAAAAAAAAAAAAAAAAACGCGCATGGCCAGCGCATGGCCTACAGTTGGACCCCCCCCCCCTACTCCCACCCCCTATTTCTAGGTTTTATATAAATGGTTTATGCTACGAAGTTTTACCATTTACGCAAGATACGTTAGTGCTGCGTAAGTGACAACAGAATTCCTCCAAATACTGCCCTTCAAGCAGCTGAAGCAAGGGCAAGTCGACGTAAGGTCCATAGATACTCTGAAGACCTGATTTCCAGAGCTGCAACGTGTGACACAGTCACAATACTGCAGAACGACTGCAGAACATACTGCCAGACACACAAGTGCAATGTCAACAGGGAACTACTGCGGAACCTACTGCTGGACACATTAGCGCAGTGTCAATAGGAACATACTGTCAGACACACTAGTGCCATATCAACAGGGAACATAGACACTAGTGCCATGTTCCAACAGGGGAACATACTGCAGAAATACTGCTGTCCACACTAGTGCCAAGTCAAACAGGGAACATAGACACTAGCACCCATGTCAACAGGGAACATACTGCAGAACATACTGCTGGCCAACACTAGTGCCATGTCAACAGGGAACATAGACACTAGAACATATGTCCACCTAGGAACCACATATCAGACAGTGAAACATAGACACTAGTGCCACACAGGGAACATACTGCAGATGACTGCTGGAGATACTAGTGCCATGTCAACAGGGAACATACTGCAGAACATACTGCTGGACACACTAGTGCCATGTCAACAGGGAACATAGACACTAGTGCCATGTCCACATGGAAACATACTGCAGAACATACTGCGTCTGGCCACTATATTTTTAGTGCCATGTCAACAGGGAACATACTGCAGAACATACTGCTGCGCACACACTACTTGCCATGTCAACAGGGAACATACTGCTAACATACTGCTGGCCACACTAGTGCCATGTCAACAGGGAACATACTGCAGAACATTACTGCTGGCCACACTACTGCCATGTCAACAGGGAACATAGAACACTAGTGCCATAGTCAAACATGCGGAACATAGACCACTAGCGCCATGTCAACAGGGAACATAGACTGCAAACATAGTGCCTGGCCAACAGTGAACATGGCACACAACAGAGACATATCCATGTCAACATGGACATTGACACACTGCAGAACATACTGCTGTCCCCACTAGTGCCCATGTCAACAGGGAACATAGACACTAGTGGTTATGTCACACAGGGACCACTGCGAACATACTGACTTGCTGGCCACACTATGCCATGTCACAAGGAACATAGACACTAGTGCCATGTCAACAGGGAACATCCTTGCAGAATATTACAACTGTCTGGAGTATCACTCACGTTCCGATTGTCAACCTTGAACCATAGACACAGTCGTCCAATGTCAACAGGAACATACTGCAGACATACTGCCTTGTAGGATAACTGCAGATTTTCCATTTTTCAGACAGACTGGACCATACTTCAGAAACACTACTGCTTCGGCCACACTACATACTGCACATACTGACATAGAACTAGTTGGCCATTTCACCATGGAACATCCTGGCAGAACATACGGCGGGCCGCCACTACTACTACTTAACCTACTTACACTACTGCACTATAACTGCGAACATACTCTTACTACTACTACCTTCACTGCCAATGTCACATTGACAATAACAACATATTCCCATTGCATTTCAAACAGGGACATAAGACACTAAGTGCCCAGATGTCAACAGGTGAACATACTGCGGAATATACTGCTGGACTCCACTAGTGCCCTATATTTACAACAGGGAACATACTCTGCAAATATACTGCAGAACATACTGCAGACTATACTGGCTGGGAGCACACTAGACTATTGTGCATGTCAACAAGGGACACTACTGCAGAACCATACCTGCTGGAACACAACTATTGCCGATGTCAACGGAACAGTACTGCGGAACATACTCTGTCCAACACTACTTGCCATGGCACACTATTGAACACTATGTCAACATCCTGCTGGCCACATATCTTGCCCATGCGTCAACAGGGAACTAGCAGAACATACTGCTGGCCATACTATGCCATGTCAACATGTGACATACACAACCGGTGCCATGTCAACAGGGAACATCTTGTAAAAACATACGCCCCGACACAAGACCCGGCTGCCCACATCTAGTGCCTCAGCCGATAAAGCATATTGCCCCGAGCACCATGAGGCCTTCAATTCATGCAGAAAGCGAACCGGAGTAAGCAGGGTTTCGGCCATACTGAAGCCGTCCCCTGTTATGTCTGCGTGCTTTCAGTGACGGGCTTTCATCCTACATGACCTCCATTTCTGGCCTTGTTTACCGCGCCTGTTCAAAGCGGAGAGGCAAGGCCTCCCCTCTGCTCTCTCTCTCTCGTCTCATCCCTCTCTCGCTCTCTGAGTGGTGTATGCTTTTGTGATGATTTTCCGTATTGATGCCGATGAATGATGGAGATGGGTGGGGCTTGGCGCCACTCCTCCTCTCTGCTCTCCCTCTGTTAGGGTGTTTGTGTGTGTGTGTGTGCGTGCGGGCGTGCGTGCGTGCGTGTGGTGTGTGCTGCGTGCGTGTGTTTTGGTGTGGTGTGTTGGTGTGTGTGTGTGCCGGTGGGCGTGTGTGTGTGAGCGCGCACGCATGCGCATTTCTGTGTGTGTTGTGTGTGTGTTGTGTGTGTGTGTGTGTTGTGTGTCTGTCTGTCTGTCTTCCTGCGTGGTGTGTGTGTGTGGTGTGTGGTGTGTGTGTGTGTGGTGTGTGTGTGTGTTGTGGTGCGTGTGTGCGTCCTGGCGCTCGTGCGTGTGTGCGTGTGCGTGTGTATGTGTTTGTTGGTGTGCGCGCGCTGCGGTGTGTGTGTTTGTGTGTTTGAAAGAGAGTGAGTATAAGTGTGTGTGTGTGAGTACGTGCGTGGGCGTGTGCGATGGTGTGCGTGCGGCACGCGTGCCGCGCGTTGCGCGCCGTGTGTGTGTGTGTGTGCGTGCGTGCGTAGTGTGCGTGGGTGGGTATGTGTGTGGGTGTGTCTGTGGTGGTGTGCGTGAGTGTGTGGGTTGTATGTGTGTGTATGAGCG
>JADBJO010003549.1:175000-180000 GCA_016801955.1 Conus betulinus
TCTTTTGACAGGTTGCCCACTTTGTAGACTGAGGCTGTAGGGAATAATGTAGGATAAAGAGAAAGACAGAATTCAGAGAACTCACAGAGATGGGAGGCGTGATATCCCGCACACGCACTCACGCACGCGTTGCAGGGAATAATGTAGGATAATCACAAACACAAGAATTCATGCACGCACACACATGAGCGCGCACCCACACACACACACGAACGCGCGCAAGAATACACACACACAGGCGCGCGCGCGCGAGCGCGCATTCTTTACACTGTGTAATTCCCATTTGCTTTCTTCCACCAGTCCTTTCTCCAGTTTTAATGCTTGCATGAAACACACAGAGAGACAGATGAACGAACAAACAGACAAAGAAGCCGAAAAAAACAGATAGACCGATTGGCATAGAAGGACGGCAGTATGATAAAGAGATACTAAGAGAGAGAGAGGGAGAGAGAGAGAGAGAGAGAGAGAGAGAGAGAGAGAGAGAGAGAGAGAGAGAACGAGTTGTATACAGACAGACAGACAGACAGACAGACACGTATCAAGTCAGGCTAACAGAACACCAACAAGGCCCTTGAAGGGTACAAGAGCCGTATGTAAGTTTTATGTCCGTTCTTTTTCTGTCTTTCTTTTTTCTTTTCTTTCTTTCTTTCTTCTTTCTTTCTATCTTTCTATATTTTTTCTTTCCTGTATTTCCTTTCTTTTTTTCACATTCTCCCTTCCTTCCTTCCTTCCTTCCTTCCTTTCTTCCTTTTCTTTTTTTTTTTTTTTTTTTTTTTTTTGAGAGGAGGTTATCATCAACCAGCCTGCGTCTGTGGGCCGGTAAACCCAGGGAAAAGCTCCGACCGACATGCACTGCGAGTCATGACGCACAACACACCTCGTACGATATGCTTCGGGCGTTGATCGATTCTTTGACAATGGAGGAAAAAAAAAAAAAAAAAAAAAAAAAAAAAAAAAAAAAGCCCAGCAGTCTCTGCGCCCTCCCACATTCTGCAGAGTACGTAACGACAGCAGGGTCAAACTGTTGTTGCCTCTGGCTGCATGCACATCAATCATCCACAGGGTTTTGACAAGTCAGCGTCATATCGAGACAGGCTTAACGTTTATTTCTTCCCACAACACAACCAGCCAAAAGTCAGACAGGCCTCGCGCGTAGAGCGTCTTGCCGTTCTACTTTGTTTCTTTGTTCGTTGATCTGTGTGTTTGTTTGTTGTTTTATTCTGCAATACATTCAGTAAATATTCAATAATTTTTTTTAATTAAATCTGATCTTTGATGTTGCACCCGCTTTGATGATGATGAAACTTTCTCACTGTAAACTCTCTCTCTCTCTCTCTCTCTCTCTCTCTCTCTCTCTCTCTCTCTCTCTCTCTCTCTCTCTGTGTGTCTGTGTCTCTGTCTGTCTGTCTGTCTGTCTCTGTCTGTCTCCCCTCCCAATCTCCTCTCTCTCTGTCTCTTGTCTGTCTTTCTCTGTGTGTCCTCACCCCCCCCCCCTCCATCTCTCCCTCCCTCTCTTTCTTGTGTGTGTGTGTGTGTGTGTGTGTGTGTGTGTGTGTGTGTGTGTGTGTGTGTGTGTGTTGCCATCTGCAAATGTGTGAGCGCGCGCGTGTGTGTGCATGCATGTGCGCCTGTCTATATGTGTTGGTGTGTGTGTTACTACTATGGTGACTTATGCTTTCTAATGTCATGCTTTTTACCGGAAAAAGTGTGTGCGTGTGTGTGTGTGTGTGTGTGTGTGTGTGTGTGTGTGTGTGTGTGTTGTGTGTGTGTGACTGCGTGCGTGTGTACGTGCGTGCGTGCGTGCGTGTGTGTGTGTGTGTGTGTGTGTGTGGTGTGTGTGTTGTGTGTGTGTGTGTGTGTGCACAAGGAGGCTTTTCAGCACCAAAAGCTCGCCGCCAGCTGGATATTCTGGGCTGCTAATTTCCTCTTCTCTCTCTCTCTCTCTCTCTCTCTCTCTCTCTCTCTCTCTCTCTCTCTCTCTCTTCTCTCTCTCTCTGAATCTGCATTCCTTGTTACTTTTAATTTTGCCTTTCCTTAATAGGGCCTATCGTCTGTTATTTTTCTGCCATTGTGGATAATTTTCTCATCTTCGATCGGGAAGCTTTTCTCAAGCTTTTCTCTCTCTTTTTTTTTTTTTGTTAACATGATGCATTATGAAATGTCAGCTTTAATGTTGCATTCTGGTGATTAGGCAATAGCAATCATACACTCAAATCACAATAGACACTGTTGTATTCTGGTGATCAGGCAATAGAAATCATACACTCCGTTCACAATAGACACTGCTGTATTCTGGTGATCAGGCAATAGAAATCATACACTCCGTTCACGATAGGCACTGCTGTATTCTGGTGATCAGGCAATAGAAATCATACACTCCGTTCACAATAGACACTGTTGTATTCTGGTGATCAGGCAATAGAAATCATACACTCCGTTCACAATGGACACTGTTGTGTTCTGGTGATCAGGCAATAGAAATCATACACTCCGTTCACAATAGACACTGTTGTATTCTGGTGACTAGGCAACAGAAATCATACACTCCGTTCACAATAGAAACCAGATTGTCCGTGTCTAATGGATGTCCTTTCTGCAGTACCTGGTTGCCCATTTATGGTTTGTGTGGTGTGTGTGTGTGTGTGTGTGCGTGTGTGTGTGTGTGTGTGTGTGTGTGTGTGTGTGTGTGTGTGTGTGTGTGTTTCTTTTAAAGGTGGGGAAAGGTTTTTCGTCATTTTTTTGTTTATGATTTCATAAAATGTGGAAAGGAGGATGAGTAGGGGGGTGGGGGGTGGGTGGGGCGGGGGTGGGGGGTGGGGGGGGGGGGGTAGGAAATCAAGGGGGATGCGTGGCACTCTCAGCGCAGTGTGGTTTTACCTGCCATAAAGATGTCAGTGGTTCAGCCGCCCCATCATGCTGTGCTTTTGATTGTTTCGTTTGTTTTCATTATATAATCATTTTCTGTGAAGTGGCCTGTTCAACATGTCACCGTGTTTTCTGTTTGTTTGTTTTTTTTTTTTTATGTGAAAAAGTCCTGTAAATCATTTGTTTGGTCAGTTGGGCTGTTTTTGTGTCGACTGTACACTAAAACTGTGGTGAGGCAACCCCGCCAGAAGAGACACTGGCCTGCAGCTGACACACTTCTTGGTGTTCAGAGGGGGCTGGACTTATGCCTCGTCGATTGTGCCCATAAACTGGACACGACAGTTTGCATGCTCAACAATTGAACACGCAATAAATCTCTCTCTCTCTCTCTCTCTCTCTCTCTCTCTCTCTCTCACACACACACACACACACACACACACACACACACACACGTGCACGCACGCAAGCACATAAGCACGCACGCACGCACGCACGCACACATACACGCACGCACTCACACACACACACACACACACACACACACACACACACACACTCACACTCACACACATACACTCACACACACACTCACACACACACACACACACACACACACACACACACACACACACACACACACACAACACACACACACACACACACACACACACACACACACACACACACACACACACACACACACACACACACACACACACCTCTGCTCAAAGAGGTATGCCATGCAGTAGTGAAGAGAGATTAGCTGTCATAAAAATGTGAAGTCAATCGCATGGTCAAAACTTTTTTTTTCTTTTCTGTTTGTTAGTTGATTTTTTTTTTTTTTTCGCGAAGTGATTTATTCACTCTGCAGCAATATCTGTTACCTTAGACATATTTAAGAAAATAGTTCATAAGGCTCCGCAAAAAAAAAGAAAAAGAAAAAAAGAAGCAAACGTAGGCAAACAAATCACAAGACAAAACCCGACGCGTTTCTACCTCTTAGGTCTTCTTCAGGCAAGATACTCAACACCCAGGACAACGAAAACGAACAAGCAATCACTTAGCTTCATCAATTCGGCGCAAAATGCGCGTCCATTTTTTTTTTTTTTTTTTTTTGGTGGAGCCTTATTATAATTTTTTTTTCTCCCAAATTTGTTTAGATTTTCGCCTGCAGTCGCCCCATTTTGTAGCTGGATTCCTTAAACGTGCCAGAACATCACATGATGAAGAAGGAGAAACGGTACTTAAGAAAAAAATAAATATATATATTATCCCCCCCCCCCCCCCCCCCCCCCCCCCCCCCCCCCCCCTTTCAACTGCTATGATTCTTAAATCGTGAATGTAGTTATTTTATCAGCTGTCATCATTTTCTCGAAATGAACGTCGTTGGACCTGCTCAGTAATTTCCTGCTCAGTAATTTCCTGCTCAGCTCCAGTATAGTCAGGACGTCCCACACTGAACTCCCCACTAGCAAACAATAATTGCTTTGCCGCAGAGCCAGCATGAATACACCCCCCCCCTCCCTCCCCTCCTAACCATGCTATCCAGAGAGCGCAAACACATCCACCCCACGAACATCTCCTTTGCAATGCTCTATTTTGCTTCGGTGAAATAACAGCCACCATGCATTCGAGTTTCGCACCAATGTCTCTTGCAAAGACTTTAGCACCTGCACAAACGCTTGTTCGATTCGCCCATTTGTAAAGAAATAATAAAATAAAATAAAATAAAAAAACTTGGTCGCGGCAGGCCATTGTGGGATTCTCGCTCATGGCTGACAATTTCCGTCTTCGGGTATTTTCAATTTTGCCGTAGCAGTGTCCTCCGACAGCAAATACTTAAAATGGCGCAGTAGTACAGAACAATCACAAAGTTTTTCACACCAAGGATTCAGGTGTCAGTTTTTTTTTTTTTTTTTTTTTTTTAATGAATGTTCCACTGATTCCAAGCATGTTTGTGTGTGTGAGTGTGTGTGAGTGAGTGAGTGTGTGTGTGAGTGAGTGAGTGAGTTAGTGTGTGTGTGTGTGTGTGTGTGTGTGTGTGTGTGTGTGTGTGTGTGTGTGTGTGTGTGTGTGTGTATCGCGCGGCGCGCGCGCGCGCATGCGACAAAATTTCACGATTGTCTTCATGTTAA
>JADBJO010003549.1:185000-187500 GCA_016801955.1 Conus betulinus
GTGAGCGATCTTAGAATAAATTCATTCAACCCAAATATTACACTGAACCATGCATTTTCAGGCTAATTCTCTTGCTGTCAACAAGGAATGAGAACACACTTTGGAATTTAGCTATGTATATATTTACGAAGCAATAAAGAATTCGACAGTAATGGCTTAATGTACTCTGCGTTTTGTAATATATCTACATTTTTTCATGATTTCATTGTGTTATGTATTAGGAATGTTGTATGATGCATGTATGAATACCCCTTCAGTATGGGGCTGTGGCCTTAAACTGAATAAAACATTCATTCGCATTCGCATTCGCATTCTCTCTCACTCCACAGCCGAACATGGCACAGTGCGTATCATTTTAGAAAATATACATACAGTTATCTTTAGTTACTTTCTTTGTTTACATTTCTGACCGGTATTATTGCACCTGCGGTGATTATGAATCCCCCTCCAATAGCAATCTCTCTCTTTGTGTCTCCCTCCCTCTCCCTCTCTCTCTCTCTCTCTCTCTCTCTCTCTCTCTTTCACACACACACACACACACACACACACACACACACACACACACACACAGACACACACACACACACACACACATACACACACTGACACAGACACACACAACAACACACACACACACACACACACACACACACACACACACACACGCACACACACACACACACACACGGGCGCGCGTGCGCGCGCGCATTCACACACACACACACTCTCTCTCTCTCTATTATTCTCTCTATCTCTATCTCTCTCACACACGCACGCGCGCGCGCAACAATTAAAAAAGAAAAAAAAAACAATGTACGAGCGACTCTCACAAAGCACATCCCTATAGTCCAAAGCGTATTGATTTACTTAAACCACGTTTCCTGTCTACAACAGACGAATCAGTTTGAACAAGCCATGAAGCGGCTCAAGGCCAAGACCTTTAACAGCAGGAAATGGAAGTCTGGCCACCTTTCCCAATGCTGTTCTGAGGCTCAGGTGACCAGTTAACAACAATGGCCAGTAGGAACCCTGTTTGAGTGAAGACATCTGCCACTGATGCTAGCGGGATGTGGAATATGATGAAGTAGCAGAGGGAGTATAGTGTCATTAGCTACCCGCTACAGGATTCTGCGGCTCGCGTGTTCCCACATATACTTCTAGAGAGACAGTAGTGAAAAGTGAAGACTTTGTTTACACACTTTGGTCCACTGATTTGTCCCGTGGCCTTGAAATCCACTTCACCTTTCATACCAACAAGGTGAATACAGTCTTTGTAGCACACAGACCCACAAGGTGAATACAGCTTAGTAGGACACAGACTATTGTTGGTTCTATTCAGCCATTACTTTTTCGTACAACTGAAATACACACGCTCTCTGATTGATGCTTGAAGCCATTTGAATTCTCATTCTAAAGATGGAGTAAAGGAAAGAATAAGAAGAAGACAAGAAGAAGAAGAAGAAGAATGTGTGTGTGTGTGTGTGTGTGTGTGTGGTGTGTGTGTGTGTGTGTGTGTGTGTGTGTGTGTGTGTGTGTGCGTGCGTTTGCGTGTGTGTGTGCACGTGTGCATGTATGCATGTGTGTATATTTTATGTGTGTGTGTGTGTGTGTGTGTGTGTGTGTGTGTGTGTGTGTGTGTGTGTGTGTGTGTGTGTGTGTGAGAGACAGAGAGAGAGAGAGAGAGAGAGAGAGAGAGAGAGAGAGAGAGAGAGAGAGAGAGAGAGAGAGAGAGAGAGAGATCGTTTTTAGAACCTTAAAACCCAGCTAATGACTGTGGTTTTGATCCGAAATTCCTCGAGAAATCGACGACCTAGGTTCTCTCCAGCCGTTTGGAATTCGCATTCTTCCATATCTGAAAAGCGAAAGCACAGACCTTGAAATGGTGAGCAATTTGTCGAATTTCTTAATGACCCATTTCCAAAGCTTGGAGACTCGTTTTGACCTGGCATCCGTCACAAAAGACTCCCCCAGGTCTCCGGCATACAAGAATTTTGTGCTGAACCTTGTTCTAAGTTTACGTCTTTCATAGAATATTTACTGATGGTTCCAAACCTGGCTAGGCAGTCGTTTCTGTTCTGTATTGCTCAACAGCTTAATCTCAGAAATGTCCTGGACCCATTTCCTCAGACAGCTCTATTTACACTGCTGAGACACTGATTTTTTTCCTGAAACGCCATATTATCTTTAAATCAGTACAGACAGACTTCCCGTTTCTCTCAGACCTTCTTTCTGCTGTGAAAACCAGTGTTGCCTATAACCTCCAGCAATCGAAAACTTTTAAACTGATGAAACTGGACATCTTTCTGAAATGGGATTGTTACAAGATAGCATAGTCTTATGGTGGTTTTCCGTCAGGTCAGCATTCCAGGCAATGGAAGTGGTTGATCAACTTGCCAGGGATGTCACAAACAAAGAGTTGAAAAGATTCTCTCTCTTTCACACCGATCTGAAACCTTAAGGTCAGACTTAAGCCACAGACCACTTCTGTCAAAGTCCTCTT
>JADBJO010003549.1:212500-237500 GCA_016801955.1 Conus betulinus
GTTGGAGTCTGGTGTTTTACTTCTCTTCCATAGCAAACGGTAACTATTCCGGTTTGAAAGTGAACAAGAAAATGACTATTTCTATATTGAAGGAAACAACTGATGTCGATATTCATCGGTGCATAGCTCAGAAGCCATTAAGCTGCGTTGCTTTGTAAAGCAGCAAAATAGTGGCTTCTGATGCTGATTGGTTATCTTCTGCTTGCGCGTTGCTTGAAAGCAGCGAACGAAATAGTGGCTTCTGATGCTGATTGGTTATCTTCTGCTGCTGCTGCGTTGCTTGTAAAGCAGCGAAATAGTGGCTTCTGATGCTGATTGGTTATCTTCTGTTGCTGCGTTGCTTGTTAAAGCAGCAAAATGGTGGATTTTTGATGCTGATCGGTATCTTCTGCCGCTGAACTGCTCGTATTGTCACGTGTTGGAATGCTGCTTTTGGTCATACGCATTTACAGTTCAAAGCAAACACTATGGTAGTTCGTAGAGTCCTGAATGCAGAATTGTGTATTCAGGTTCCTTCGTGTGTATGTAACCGTGGCCTTCAATTTTGATAAACTGCTTGAATCACATTTTCAATGACATCAAACCACAAAGAGCAAACAAACAAACAAAAAAGGGTAAAAATATAACGCATGATATAAGGGTAGAGGATTAAAAAGATCCACTTTTTCAGGTGTGTATATTAGCAACTGTTATGAAACTTTGTTATAACATACCACATACACACACACACACAAACGCACGGCGCGCCGCGCGCGCCGCGCGCGCGCACACACACACACACACACACACGCACGTAACACACACACACGCACGCGCGCGCGCACACACCACAACACACACACACACACACACACATACACACACAACACACACACCACGCACGCCACGCATAGCACGCACGCACGCACGCCGCGCACACACACACACACAACCACACACACACACACACATACCATATATATATATTATAGATAGATATATATATATCAGTATATATATATATATAGATATATATATATATATATATATATATATATAACAAAGGGTTTTCACATTAGGCATCAGTGTGTTGTGGGCATTTTCAATCTAAGCCGTATGCATATGGGAGTAATGGAAACAAAAACAATGTTTGTGTGAACGTTAAAGAGGTTTTCGGTATGGGGAAGAGGTTGAGCTGCGCCATTAGAAGAGGCGTTGTGAGGTTATTTTGGTCTTAAGAGGGGGGGGGGGGGGGTGGGGGTGGGGTGTGGCAAGAGGGAAGAAAATTGAATAAATAGTGCTGGATAGGTGTTTGACTGACCGTTCACTCCCTCTTTTCCCCCCCTTCATCCGCGATTGATGCCCCCTCTCCCTCTGTCTGTCCTGTCTGTCTGTCAGTCTGTCTGTGTGTCCTCTCTGTCTATGCAAGTCTATCTGTCTGTCTGTTTGTCTGTCTCATCCATCTCTCGATGACCGTCTCTCTCTGCTCTGTTTCTCTGTCTGTCGTCTGTCTGTTCTTCTGTCGTCTGTCTCTCTCTCTCTCTCTCCTCTCCTCCTCTCTCTCTCTCTCTCTCTCTTTGTTCTTCCGCGGGGGGAAGTGAATTGGTGTGTGAAAGAGAGAGAAAGAGAGAGAGAGAGGGAGAGGAGAGAAAGAATGTGTGTGTGTGTGTGTGTGTGTGTGTGTGTGTGTGTGTGTGTGTGTGGGTGTGTGTGTGTGTGTACGGGGTGTGTGTGTGTGTGTGAATGTGGAAGTGCGAGAGAGGAGGAGGATAAGAGGGGAGGGGGGAGAAAAGGGACATAGAGGAGAGAGAGAGGGGAGAGAGGGAGGGGGGGGGGGTGGGGGGGGGGGGGGGGGGGAAGATTTCAAGACCAGATCCAAGGCCTTGAAATGAAGACATTCTGTGGCGAACAGTTAGATCCTTTGGTGTAAAAGAAAGCATAGGCGGAAGCTTATTTGATTTGGGGGGAGCACTCTGTCTACACGATTGAGAGTGTCGCACATTAACTGAATGCCTGTACAGTATGCTATGGCAATGCGACTGAGCAGAGAGACGGGTGTGTGTGGTGTGTGTGTGTGTGTGGTGTGTGGTGTGTGTGTGTGATGTGTTTGTGGTGTGTTGTTGTGTGGTTTTTGTGTTGTGTGTGGTGTGTGTGTGTGTGTGTGTGTGTGTGTGTGTGGGGGGGGGGGGGTGGGTTGTGTGTGGTGTGGGGGGGGGGGGGGGGGGGGGGGGAGATGAGAGAAAACAAGAGGTCATCTTTTTTTTCAAATAAACAGATTTTTTTTTACACTGGTTGTAGATGGAAGGTGATATAACTTATATTTCCTTCATACTTCCTGCATGCATTTAGAAACGATGTAAGTTAGAAAATTACGTCTTTCATGAGATAATTTGTGTGGAATAAGAAGAGACATAGTCTCTAAATCAATTCACTGATCGATGCTGTTTTGGGACATATTGACTGTTTGTTGTATCGGGGGGTGGGGGGGGGGGGGGGGGGGGGGGGGGCGGGAAGCAGGTTTCAAATTTCTTGCTGGAACCGTTCTTTTTTTAATCAGATTAGTCTTTCACTTGCGCCAACCCATCCAACTGCGCTTTAAAAGAATTAAGTAGTCTGTATCCGCCAAACATGAATCAACCATTCTCACAATACCAAAACACGACGGGCGCGTTTCGCCCCCGACGGTGTCTCGACATCTAAAGTCGTCTCCAGGCAGATAAAACGCAATCAGGACAAACGGAAATGAAGAACGGG
This sequence comes from Conus betulinus, assembly GCA_016801955.1. Classification (NCBI taxonomy): domain Eukaryota; kingdom Metazoa; phylum Mollusca; class Gastropoda; order Neogastropoda; family Conidae; genus Conus; species Conus betulinus. The sequence goes on from JADBJO010003549.1 coordinate 215,234, forward strand.
CAATCACTTACTGAATTCGGCGCAAGATGGGCGCTGACTGAAAAACCTCACTTTGCATCTGACTGTCAAACTGCATTCCAGTTGTTCCAGAGATCTTTCTTGTTGCAACCCAGACACTGTTCGTGTGCCATTCCAAACGTCCTTTTTTATGTGTTATTTCTAAAACACCGCGGAAAACGTGCTTTGTTTCTGTTACGGATATTCCCTTTGTGCCCATTCCAAGACTCGTGTCATGTTATTCCAGAAACATACTTCGTGAGATCTTCTGTGGTATTTCATGGGCTCATCACTGAAAGTGAGTGAAGGTCGTGTGTTTGGAGTGTAAGTAGTATCTGGGGAACTAGTAACGTGTGCTGTTTTCAAGTATCGGGCTTGGTAATTCATAATGAAGAAAACATAACTGTATTAATTGGTACGTGGCCCATGCCAAAAAGCCTGGCTGATCAAATGTTGCTCGCTGGTGAGCATGGGGAGAATTAAAGAGACCGGAACAGGCATGCCACACTACACATCCACACAGTCAACAAATTCCCAAAGACAGCAGCGCTGTGTGATGATGCTTTCTCTTTGCGAGGCTGTCGTTCTACTTGCCAAGATCTAAGTGAGCATTTAGACCAATGTACTTTCTGTTGTCCTATCATTCCCCACAGCTACACTGCTGGGGAATTCGGATGATGATCCACTTCAAGCTTCTGTTGTTATATGCAGGATCTTTGTTGAAATTGTTGTGTGGGGTGAGGATTAGGAATACAGGGCGTATCACCTGGTTGAAAACTGTTACAGTCTGTCTTCTTGAAGAAACCTTGAGATCACTGTTCATGAACTACCTTTCAATGCTTGAAAAACGCAGTATCCAAAAAACGCAACTTGCTTATGGTCTAATGCTATTTCTTTCTAAACACCTCGTCTAAAATTGCGCGTGTGTGTTTGGACTTTAATTTACACACACACACACCTCCCCTTCCCTTTCTGACGAAGAGAAGAGAGTTAAGATCAAAGATAGGTTTAAGCAAAGATTGCACAGTGTGATTCACATCAATCTGTAATATCTACGCTGCTGAAATCTTCAGTTCTTGTCTCAAAGTTGCTCTTCTGATTTCTTCTTCTTCTTCTTTTTTTCTTCTTCTTCTTCTTCTTCTTCTTTCCTCCTCTCCTCCCCTTCTTCTCTTCTCTCTCTTCTTCTTCTTTCTCTCTCTCTCTCTCTCTCTCTCTCTCTCTCTCTCTCTCTCTCTCTCTCTCCTCCCTCCCTCCCTCTCTCTCTCTCTCTCTCTCTCTCTCTCCTCTCTCCTCTCTCTCTCTCTCTTGTGTATAGGAGCACGTGCGGAGAGGAAGTAAGTGCCTTTCCCCCTAAATCCCCGTCCAATCTTTCTCACACACACACACACACACACACACACACACACACACACACACACACACACACACACACACACACACACAACCGCCGCCTTCCACTCCCCTTCTTCGTCTTTCTTTCCCTTCCCCTAACTGACCACTAGTGCGCAGGTGAAGGTACGATCGAATTTCAGACGGAGCTAACGAAATAACTTTTCCTCGGCAGCTGTGTGTGTGTGTGTGGGAGAGAGCGACAGCCCCCATTGTGAACAGCACACTGGTACTGAGGAGAATGACTGACAGAGAAGGCGAGAATAATGAGGAGGACTGGGGTACTCTGGGACAAATTGAGCTCTTTAGGCTGCTGTCTTTCTAAACGAAATGCAAAGGAAAGATGTCTACCGTACCTGTCTGTTGGTTTGTATGTTTAAATGTATAAGAAGATTGAGAACAGGAACGTAAACAGCAACAGCAGTAGAAGAGTTTTATACAGGGCAACACCACACAAGTGCAAGCTCTCCCTGCATTTAATGTCAAAGCATGACAAAGAAGAATAAAGTGTCATTAACAAAATAATCGAACACTTTTTTTTTCCATCAGTCATTAATTAAAAAAAAAAATATCGCATAGATCTTTGACTACTTTTTTTGTCAGGCATCGCATGCCCCATCCAGCATGCGTATTGTGTTAGAGCAAAACATTCTCTCTCTCTCTCTCTCTCCTCTCTCTCTCTCTCTCTCTCTCTCTCTCTTCCCCCTTCACACACACACACAGAGAGAGAGAGAGAGAGAGAGAGAGAGAGAGAGAGGGAGAGGAGAGACGAGGCGAGATGAGGAGAGAGAGAGAGAGAGAGAGAGGACACGGAGTGACGAGAGAAGGAGAGATGAGAGAGAGAGAGAGAATCAGAAGAAGAGAGGGGATTTTGACGATTTTGCGTAGAAGAAGAGAGGAGTTGTTGAAGATCTTTGTGAAATCAGAAAATGCTAGGATATTCAACTGTGTGCAAAGTAGGATTCCCGGTGTGCAAAGTGGACCGGTCGTGCAAGGCACTGCCATCACCGCATGTCCGGGAGAAAAAAAAAAGACCTGCTCCGGTTCATCTCTATTCCAACTTTCTGGCGACGGCCAAAGCCGTGCCTAGTGCACCCGGCCCGACCCGTGTGATGAGAGCCGTGATTTTGCCGGTCGTGCAAACCGTACTTTCCATGGCGTTCAGGTGAAGGGACCGCACTTCTCCCCTGATTTGTATCACATATTAATCAAACCAAAACCTCTAAAAAAAAAAAAAAAAAAAAAAAAAAGAACGCAATGCTCTCAAGGACCTGAAAACAGACGAGTCCATCATAGTACTCCCAGCAGACAAAGGAAGAGCCCCTGTGATTGTACCGAAAGAAGTGTATAAAGAGAAGGCCAAACAACTTTTGGATGACAGAAACACCTACCTGCCCTTGAAGAAGGTCCCCACCGCAGGTACACAACAAAGCTGGTGCAAAGCCTAAAGAAAATGAAAGAAAAAAGACCAGGAGACTTGACCCCAGAACAGTACAGAAAGTTGTACCCCTCTACTGTCGACGTCCCTCAGATTTTATGGCCTCCCCAAGGTGCACAAAAGAGAGGTCCCACTCCGCCGCACTGTGGCCTCCAGTGGTTCTCTATTACTTACGAGACTGCCAGGTTCCTAGCCGACATCCTAGCACCCCTGGTGGGGGAGGACAGAACACCACATAAAGGACAGTGCCGACCTGGTCTCCAAAGTCAAGAGTTTTATGCTGAGACCTGACCTGATGAACAGCTGGTGTCATTCGATGTGACGCGGCCCTCTTCACCAGTGTCTCTGTCAAGGAGAGTGCGGACATAATTAAACAGAGACTGGAGACGGACACCAGCCTTGCGGAAAGAACCTCACTTTTACCAGAGCAGATCTGTGAACTCTTGACGTGCTGCCTAGCTACAACGTACTTCACGTACGAGGGGGAGTTCTACCAGCAAACACAAGGCACAGCCATGGGATCACCAATGAGCCCAATTGTCGCCAACCTCTTCCTGGAAGACTTTCGAGAAAAAAAAAAGCACTGGCCACCTTCCACTCCCCACCCCGCCACTGGGGCAGATACATGGACGACGCTATGGCCCTACTGCAGACAGAGAGATGGTAGATGAATTCTCAAACCACCTGAACGAACAGCAACCGGCCAAAATTCACCAGGGAAGTGGAAGAGAATGGCAGCATCGCCATGCTGGACACCAAGATTACCAGAGAGGGGAACTCCTTAGCATTCGAAGTGTACAGGAAACCAACCCATACTGACCAGTACCTCCAGTTCGACAGCCACCAGCCCCTAGAACACCAGCTGGGAGTGATCCGAACCCTACGTCACCGAGCAAATACCATCTGCTCCACCCAGTCAAACCGTGAAGAGGAACTCCGCCACCTCCGGGAAGCGCTGAGCATCTCAGGCTACCCCAAATGGGTCTGGGACCTACCAGGTAGCAAGAAGACCGCTCCCCACCCTCCACCAAGAACTCGAGCCCCACCCTTGGACATGTCACCATCCCCTATGTCAAGGGTGTGACGGAAGCCCTCGCCCGCAAGATCAGGAAGAATGGCGTGGTGGTCCACTCTAAGCCCTACAACACCACCAGAAGCAGACTAGTGGCCCCAAAGGACAAAGTGGACAAACTAGAACGATCAGGGGCAATCTACGAGATCCAGTGTGGAGATTGTGACCAGACATACGTCGGAGAAACAGAAAGGAAATTGAAACTCGGCATCAAAGAACACAAGAGAGAATCATCACCTGTCGAACACACTTGAACATCAGCGGACATGAGTTCTCCCAGGACAATGTCAGTGTCCTGGACCAGGAACCTAAATGGTTCCAAAGAGGAGTAAAGGAGGCCATCTACATCGCGGCCACGTCTCCTTCCTCAACCGAGACCGGGGGCGACATAACCTTCCAGCAGCCTACACTTCCCTTATTCAGTCTCGTGACTCGAGTTCATCTCGAGATCGTGGGCACCGAACACAACTCACTCAGCGAGACATTCGGCGATGACGAAGGCCTCTGGATGGAGGCCGAAAGCTTCGCTCCGGCTAAACTTTCCTGCGTGAAAAAGTAAAAAAGACTGTGTTTAATCATGTTATCTTTCTTTCCAACATTGACGACGAGGGAAAAAGTGATCGCTGCCGTGAGGCAAAATCATTCATTTACGCACATAAAAGTGACCATAATCATGCCAACTGAGATCTTCTCTCTCCTGCTTGGGACGACATATCAAGAACAGTGGGGAGGAAATGGTAAATAGTAAAAATGTTTTTTTTCACCAAATGAACAAAATTACAAACAAATCTTCAGTTTCAGATCCGGTACAATTCATATTGGCAGACAGTGCCAATCACGGATATATTTTCTTAAAAAAAAAAAAAAACATCCTCATTAATTTACAAGTCATTAAAAGCTTTTAATCACAGTTTTATTCAATGTATTGACTTTCCTTTCACATTTTAGAATTAGAAATGTTATAAAAAGATTGGTAAATGTGTATAGTAGGATGGTGAGTGTGACACAGGTAGATCTCACTGAATTGCATGGACGTCATGTGAGAGTGAACGCAAGAAAGACTGTGAATGATCGTTGCCACTCTCTTTCAAAATATTACGAATTGTTACATTTCCGTTGTCCAAGTAAGTATGTGTGTGTGTGTGTGTGTGTGTGTGTGTGTGTGTGTGTGTGTGCGTGCGTGCGTGCGTGCGTGCGTGCGTGCGTGCGTGTATTTTACATTTTCAGTAATGTCACTTCTATTCACGGTTTTAACTGGTCACAATTCAATATATAATATATATATATATATATAAACAATAGTCACTCATTTCATTCTTTCAGCACGTAGAATCAACGTTTAAAATTAAACTAATAATGAATGTGTGAAAGTTGTCTTATAACAATTAAATTGGAAAGCAATTTCGGTGCAACACATCTATAACCTATATGCATACGCACACGTCCATCTGTACACACACACACACACACACACACACACACACACACACACACACACACACGTACGCACGCACGCACACGCGCGCGCGCGCACGCACGCACGCACGCACACACACACACACACACACACACACACACACACACACACACACACACACACTTTCATTTTTTTTATTTCTAGTGAGCGCCATTTTCACACTGCGTTGTAGCGAAAACTGTTTGAGGCAACCGGCTCCGTCCGGGTCTACTATGCACGCTTCCAAGGATCCGAACAACCGGATGGGGCACGGCTGTAACTTTGCACAGCTGGATCCGGGTCCACTATGCACGTAGCCATAGGAAAAGTGATCGGGAGACTATTTCACATATGTGGTTCGGGAAAAAGTAAATGTCTGTCCCAAAAGAAGGTTTCAATGTGTGGCTCTACCAGACATCTGATGTCAACAGAGTCGTCCGCTGGGACTGGAGAGGTAAGGCAAATCAGACAGAAAAGTCAGACCAAAGTTGAAAGCTCCTATTTAATTCCAGAACGCACAGGTAGCCAGCGTAAAGACTGAAAGAGTCATGTTCTCGTTTTATTCTTTTTCTCTCTTTCTTTTTTTTTTTCTCTCTTTGCAGACAAGCCTGACAGCAGAATTCTATGTCCTTTGAAGTTTGTCCAAGAATAACATCCTTCAGGATAACCAGCAAGGAGCGAATTAAAGTGGTCTTGTCTAGACAGTACGAAAGAACGTACAAAGAGTTTTTGACTTCCAGAGCCGGATACTAAAGTACAGCGCTGTTGCGACGAAGTTCTATGGAAACAGGACAACTGAGATTAATGTAGCGCGTTTATCCACAGATCGGTCATAAGATATGTCTGTCTGTATGTGTCTCTCTCTCTCTGTCTGTCTGTCTGTCTGTCTGTCTGTCTGTCTGTATGTATGTATGTATGTATGTATGTATGTATGTATGTATGTATGCATGTGTGTGTGTATGTATGTGTGTGTGTGGTGTGTGTGTGTGTGTGTGTGTGTGTGTGTGTGTGTGTGTGTGTGTGTATGTATGTATGTATGTATGTATATGTGCATGCATGCGTGCATGCGTTTATGCATGTATGTGTTTTGTGTTTGCATTGATTATTTAAAGGATACAGTCTTGCATATGGGTGAGTGACGAATGTTGCTGGAGCCAAAGATGCGGTCATTCCGTTGATCTCCTGGGAAGTGTCCCCATGGTAACCATCAAGGGAAATAAGTGACATTGTGTCAACAGTTTATGCAACCTAGTTGTGACATCGTGTGCCATAACAAGAATGCTATACAGCTCTGACATTTTGTGCCATCAACAATAATCTGACCTAGTTGTGACTTTATGTGCCATCAAGAAAAAGAAATCTAGTTAGCTGTGACGCACGTCAACAATAATCTTATCTAGCTGTGCCAATATGTGCTAACAAGAGTATAACCTAGTTGTGACATTGTGTACCATTAACAACACACTTATATAGTTGTGACTTTGTATGCCAACAACAATCTTATAGCGTTCTGACATTGTGTGCCACCAACAATAATCTTACCTAATTGTGACATTGTGTGCCATCAACATAATAATCCTACCTAATTGTGACATTGTGTGCCATCAACAATAATCTTACCTAATTATGACATTGTGTGCCATCAACAATAATCTTACCTAATTATGACAATGTGTGCCACCAATAATAATCTTACCTAATTATGACATTGTGTGCCATCAACAATAATAATCTTACCTAATTATGACATCGTGTGCCATCAACAATAATCTAACTTAGTTGTGACATTGTGTGCCATCAACAATAATCTTACCTAATTATGACATTGTGTGCCATCAACAATATTCTTACCTATTTGTGACATTGTGTGCCATAACCTTACATGACTGTGACATCAACAATAATCTTCTTACATAGACGTGATGTTGTGTGCCATCGACAATAATCTTACTTACTTAGTTGTGAATTGCCATCACAATAATCATACATAGCTGTGACATTGTGTGCCATAAACAATGATCTTACATGACCGTGACAGTATGTGTCATCAACAATAATCTTACATAGCTGTGACATTGTGTGCCATAAACAATAACCCTACACGACTGTGACAGTGTGTGTCATCAACACTTATCTTGCATAACTGTGATATTGTGTGCCATCAACAATAATCTTACTTAGTCGTGACATTGTGTGTCATCAGCAATAATCTTACCTAGCTTTGACGTTGTTTGCCCATCAACATTATTATCTTACCCCGTGGTGACATTATATGTCAACAATCATCTATCGTATTTCTAACATTGCGTGTCTTGGTTTATTTTCTACCATGTGCATCATCTCCAATAATGTAACTTGTGTCTTGGTTTATTTTCCAGCATGTGTGTCTTCAACAATAATGTATCCAAGCCGTGTGTTATAAATAATAAACGAACACACACACACACACGCGCGCACACACACACACACACACACACACACACACACACACACACACACACACACACACACACACACACATACATACACATCTGATATATGTGGCCGCTTGCAGCAACTAACAGACGCAATGATCCTCCAACAACACAAAATAAAACTAAACAAACAAACAAAGAAATGAAAAGAAAAAAAAACAGACAAGAAATAAAAAACTAACCAGACACGCAGACTAGCACGAAAGTTAGACTAGTGTGACAGTCAGGTATCATCTTTTATTTTCTTTTTTTTTTACCAAAACTTTTCCTGCGTGTATGACACATCTAACATTTGGTGAATGGCGAGCAGCATGGGAAATGACAGCTCTGCTACGAGTCTACAGACACAAACCAGACAGTTTCTGGAACTGGACCTCTGAGCCAGGCTGGAGTCTTATCAGTCGTTGAAGTTTGATTACAGAACTTGTAGAGTTCGTGCAGACGTATAGATCCTTCAGAGTAACTGTGATGTGTTATTCAAAGGAAGAAAAGAACACTTACGAAAAAGGCTGGATGTAGGGAATTGAAAGGAGGGGGGTGGGGGGGGGGGGGGGGGGGGGGGGTTACAGAAAAAAAACACATCAAGATAACCAATGTAAATAGTGGTGTGTAGCACATATGAGAAGAAGAAGAAGAAGAAGAAAAAGAAGAAGAAGAAGAAGAAGAAGAAGAAGATAGAAAAGGAAAAAGAAAAAGAAAAAAAAACAAAAGAAACAAAAAAAAAAAAAAAGAAAATGCAAGGTCTTCTTGTAACTAAAGCTCCCCAACGTTCCACAAAGTGGAATGACGTCAGATGAAGGTCATTTCTGTCGCTGGCTTCCGTTTCCGGAGAGCGTTTCTCTCTACCGTCTTTCAGTTCAACTTAGAAACTCTCTACCGTCCTTCAATTTCAACTTAGAAACTCTCTACCGTCCTTCAATTTCAACTTAGAAACTCTCTACCGTCTTTCAATTCAACTTAGAAACTCTCTACCGTCTTTCAATTCAACTTTGAGAAATGTCACAGCTGATGTATTCGCTTATAGACAATGTGAGAGGGCAAATAAATGAATGAATTCATGAGCAATATACACATGATTAAAGCCGGGACTACATTTGAGTAAGCAGCACGAGTGGGAATACATTGTCTTCCTTCTATACCGGGGGTTGAGATCTGTGCAGGAAAGTGAGAGCACTCACAGAGATCCGACATCAGCAGGGGTATCATAACGCTTTCTGTGTCCAGTCGCTCTTCCGGTTTTTGATGTATGCATCAGTCGGTGTCTGATAGGAACGTGAGGGGAAGGGGGAGGGGGTCAAGAGAGATGGGGAGAGGGAGGGGGAGAGACGCGAGAAAAGGGGGTGGGGGGGGGTAGGGTGGCAAGAAGCAGACAAAAAGAGAGCAAGAGAGACGCAGATAACAAGCAGATAGAATAAGGCAGGGAGAGAGAGAGAGAGAGAGAGAGAGAGAGAGAGAGAGAGAGAGAGAGAGAGAGAGAGACAGAGAGAGAGAGAGAGACTGGCAGACAGACAGACAGACAGACAGACGGACGGACGGACGGACGACAGACAGACAGACAGACAGACAGACAGGCAGACAGACTGACAGACAGCACTCTTCAGCCGTGTAAACAACGGGGTATGTTTGATTATAACTCAGTAACATGAATGAAGACTCACCCCTCCCTTCTCCCTCCCGCCATCCCTCGCCCACAATTCATCCGACAGCTTCCTCCCTCCCTCGCCCCCTCCCCCCCCCCCCACCTCACCTCTAACACCCCCCCCCCCTCCCTCCTCATTCACACATTTATGCTCACGACAGCCGATCGCCTTGACAAACATTTCAATGATCAAATATATCACCAGTCGTTTCTTGCAACTGTCTGTTTTTTCTTTTTTCTTTTTTTTTTTTTTTTAATATTCATAGTTTTGAGATATGAATTTTTTCCAGATCTATTATCGTTTTTTCACTGTTGCTCGCTAAAGTATCTGCAATATGATTCTGGTCAGTTATAAAGGAAGATGTTCCAGATGCAGTACGTTGTTTTTAGATAGTTTTGTGAACTGTGCAGTAAGAAATGAACTTCGTTTTCGATTTCTTTTTCACATGACAAACGATTACCCTCAGTCTCTTTTTCATCAAAAAATCAATCATCGCTTGCAGTTACTAAGCCCTTTAACGCTCAGTCGAAATCTTATAAGGTTTTGTAATTAAGGACAAGAATCTTTCTGGCTGCAAAATGTTCTTAAAGAATAAAACCATTTATGTTTGTCATTGTTTACTAATGCTGAATGCCAGTTTTGCATATTACACCAAATCGGTCTTTAGATTCAGCTGATAAACAATATTCACTTTCATCTCCTTTCAACATCCATACTATATCTCATCCATTTTCACATTAAACGTCCTGCCCATTGGTTTCCCAACTGTTATGCCTTGACTCATAGTAGACGAGAAGCATCTCACACGCCTGTCTGCATAGTCGTAACATAGGTGATTTAAGGAGCTCTAGCCAGTATCTAAATTTCAGAGATCTTTATTTTTTAAACTAAGAGAATATCTACTGGTTTATCCAGTCTGTTTAGGTGTGCAAGGGAACTTTCAGAAAATTTGAAAGCTAAATGTAAGTACAGTTTCTATGAGATTATTATCTTTCTCAGGACCCTAAACGTCGGCTGCGCAAGTCAGAATTGGTCAAATGTATGTGTCGAATAGTTTCAGAACTAACGGTAAATCTGCTACAAATAACATTCTTAGTGACTTTAATACAACTGTTGTTATTCGGAAATTGAACCCTGCATATTTTATCTTTTTATTTATTACTTCGTATGCATGTACTATTTTCCGTTATCATTGGATCAATGATTATTCTAATAATTCACGGTACTAACATATGCTCTGCCTTATTCTTTTCTGTAATTGATCCCCGAATTACCTCCTGTGGCCTTTGTCAGTCGTGTAACTATTTGGCGTAGACTATATTGTGTATTTATGTTTCTCATACCTCTTCTTCTTCTTCTTTGCTATACTTGTTACATATATAGACAATTTACTTTCTGTACTATTGTTGTGAATTTCTGTTTAGCCTCAGGGCTGAGTGTAAAAAAGCACGCTTGTATGCTTATCTCATATCCCTGAATATGCGTTTTCTATTCACCGAATCAAAGGCTTTTCTAAAATCAACTAAAGCAACATACAATTTGGTATTCTTAAGCACACATTTTTGCACTATTGCATACAATGTGAATGCATGGTCAGAGGTACTAACGCTAGCTCTAAAACCGGCCCGCTGCTCTGCTGCCATTTTCTCTTCCTTTTTTCTGCCCATTTAGTGAGTCTTTTGTTCAAAAAACAACGTGTATACTTTGCTAACAATACTAGTGAATGCTATATCACGGTAGTTATCAGGCTTGTCACATTTGTTTTTTTCTTCTGCACGGGTACGATGATGGGATTAGACCATTCTTTCGGAAAGATTCCTAAATTAAAACAGCTCATTGAAAACACGACAAGAAAGTCGATTACTATATCGATTGCTATTGGTGAATTACTAACACATGCAGAGAGAGAGAGAGAGAGAGAGAGAGAGAGAGAGAGAGAGAGAGAGAGAGAGAGAGAGAGAGAGACCAGACAGACAGACAGACAGACAGACAGAGACAGAGACACAGAGAGAGACAGCAGCAAGCCGTATCGTGTACATTGCTGCTATATACTGAATTTGTTTGAGAGAGAGAGAGAGAGAGAGAGAGAGGAGAGAGAGAGAGAGAGAGAGACAGACAGACAGACAGACATGGACAACAGCACAGACAGACAGACAGTCAGTCAGCCAGCTGGCCAGAGAGTTGTTGACCACATGGTTTAAATTTTTTTCGCATGTGTCGCTTATTCGGATCGTGCAGTCAGCGTAGTTCTACCGAGTATCATTGCCGGTAGACAGATCAGTCCACACTATCTACATTCTGGTATGGCCGAGCAGTTTAAAAATAAAAGAAAGCAATGAATACAAATACTGGCATAAACAAATTTTAACGTCTTCAAAAGAAGAAATGGAGCTTGCAATATTCAAGAGACAAGCAATAATCAATAATATGGGAATGAAACATCGAAAGGAGAAATGAAATAAAGAAAGAAAGAAGAAAGGAAGGAAGGAAAAGGCAAAAACATCAGAATTTGTGTCAGTTTTTTATTCATATGCCCAAACGACGCTAACTTCATCTTTCATTAGCAAAATAATGTTTTTTTCAGACTTAAAAAAAAAATGGTCTTTGAAATGAAAAAGGCCATATAAACCAATGAAAGCTAGTGTGCTTTATGAACTTAGAGAAGAAAGAGAGAGAAGAGAGAGAGAAGAGAGAGAGAGAGAGAGAGAGAGAGGGTGAGAGAGAGAGAGAGATAGAGAGAGAGAGAGAGAGAGAGAGAGAGAGAGAGAGGGTGAGAGGAGAGTAATTTCCAACGACGTATGTTTGTTCAAAATGATGCCAAGTCCATTTCTTTGTCAACAAATTTAAAAACCTTTTTTCAATCAACAAAATGTCTATAGAAAAAAGTCTTTTTGACGGAAAAAGAAGGACGGAAAAAAACACAAGCGTGTAAGGGAAAAAAATGGAAAAGACGATAATAAAGCAAGCCAAAAGAAGGAAGCAAAGGACGGGCATGCATAAGATGAAGAACAGAAGAAACAAAAAGTAGGAAGAGAGAAATAACAACACGAGGAGATATAAAAGGAAAAGAAAAAAAAAAAAGAAACATGAAACTGAAAAAGATCAGGAAGAAAAATACAAAGAATGAGAAGTAAAAAGACACAACGGGTAAAAAAAAAAAAAAGGGAAAAAATGAAAAGAAATAACTGAAAGGAATGAAAGGCAAGAGTACAAAAAAAATAGAAAATAGGAAGGGAAGGAAAAAAGAAAATGAATAAAGATCCAAGGAGGCATGGGTGTTAGAATGAAAAGAAAAGAAAGAAAGAAAGAAAGATAGGAAAGAAAGGAAGAAAGAACGGCGTACAGAAGAAAGAAAAGAAAAGAAAAGAAAGAAAGAATGAATAAATTAATGAATGAATGTATGTTTGAAAGAAAGAATAAAGAAAGAAAAAGAAAAAAAAAAAAAAGGGAAATAATATTGGAAAACCAAGAAAGAAAGAAGAAAATTAATCTGGTGGCACATACATCTTTCAGAAATGGCCCTTACCACGTCTTCAAATGACAGCTCTTTGACAAACGGCTTGGCAGTAACAAAGATTCTAGAGAAAAGAAAAAAAAAATATACAGCTTGCTACTAACGAAGCAAGAACGAAGAAGAATAGGTTGAATGGAAAGAATAGATGACGGAAAAAATAAAAGAAACTGCGACCAGAAGGGATGAACGAACGAAGTGAGATAGAAGTGAAAAGAAAAATGATGAAATGAAGGAAATATAAAGAAAGACAGAAAGAATTAAAGAAACATAAAGGAAAGAAAAACGATCACAGACAAATGTGGAAAAGGAATAAAATGTAAAGAAAAGGTTTGAAGTGAGAATAAAAAAAAAAAAAGGAAAGGAGAAAATCAAACATACGGAAACAGAAAAAAAAGGAAAAGCGCAAAAATAGAGTGGGGGAAAAGTCTCGAAATAAGAAAGACTAAACAGAAAAATGCAGAAAAGGGTGGACCGACTTAGGAAGGTGTTTGAAGGAAAAAACCACAGGAAGGTAACAAGTATAGTAAAAAGAAAGAAAGAAAGAAAGAAAGAAAGAAAGAAAGAAAAGAAAGAAAGAATGAAAAGGAAAAATTGAAGAAAGACATTTTGTTTTTCAGTGCTTTCTGTATCTATCACAAATAATGCTTACATCGTCTTCACCATCAACAGAGCTTGCCTCTATACAGAAGCTACCTCCATCACTGAAAACGCCTAACTCATCTCCGAGTCAAAACAGAAAGGAATTTTCTGGAGATTGCAGATCTCTGCGACAGTCAAACGGATCCTTGATCCGTTTTTTCATTAGCACTTGGACCCACGCTGGCCTTTCTGGCGAATAATATTCAAACCATCTGAGCGACGATCATTGTGACATTTCAAGCCAAAGTAAAATAAAGCGGCTACGATCTCTTGCTTTTTGTTCTCCTTGCAATTTATTCATGTATTTTATGCATTTCTTCTCCGAAGGTAAGAACGCAGAATACTGTTTTACGCACGATGGAGGCTATAACAAACTGGCATAGATGAAAATCAGACGCGTAGTCGGAGAAGCGAAATGACCAAACTAAAGTATTTTGTAACAACAGGTAAACACGCAAGCCATTTCATCACGGATTATTCTAGTCCTTTCCCGTTGTTTACAGCCCTGCCGACCTCTTCTATTCCTTTCACGTTGTTTACAGCCTTGCTGATCTCGAAGAGTGTTTTCAGAGTTGTCACACAACAAGAAATGAACAGAATCGGACGCCTCACGTGGCCCAATACTAATTAATATCAAATTAGTATACATGACATCTAGATTCTAATTCGGGTTTTCTCAGTCAAAAATGCACTTTATTTTCCATATGAGAAGCTGGGATGACGCCTGGTGGACTTTTCAATTGAACCTGCAGAGAACAGGAGATCAGAGGTACGTAAAGTGATAAATAAATGGATGATGAAGCCGTGTTCCATTTTAGTAGGGGGGTGGAGAAGGACATGGTGTGTCCTTTCCTCAAACATCCCGTGGGGCCTGACCTAAAAACGGGAAAGGGAGAGCACTCATCAAGACCCGACCCACTGATCAGATGCATCATGGACTTCCTGTGTCACAGTCCACCTTCAGGCTGTGGTGTCCACGACTTACGGTTTTTCTGAAGGGAACGGGAGAAAGGAGAGGAGGGGGAGGCGGAGGGGGCGGGGGGGCGGGAGAAAGAAGAGTGGAATGCAGGGGATGGCGAGATGAAGATGTGGTGGATAAAAGGAGGAGGGGGGGGGGGTGATAGGGAGACACAGTAAGAGAGGGCAAAGAAACAGGATGAAAACACAGAGAGAGAAAGAGAGAGAGAGAGAGAGAGAGAGAGAGAGAGAGAGAGAGAGAGAAGAGAGACGGTGACAGACAGACCCAACAGACAAGCGTACAGCCTGCCAGGCAGACAGACAGACAGACAGACAGACAGACAGACAGACCACCAGAGAGACAGCAAAAGATGGTCAGAATGATTGGAACAGGAAGACAGTGTGAGGTAGGTCTGTGTGATTGGAGAGATAAAGGGGGTTCTTCTTATTCTTCCTCTGCGTACGCAGGCTGACACTCCTGCGGACACCCCCTCTATAGGGAGTGGATTTTTGTGTGTTATGACCGTTTTTTTTTTATCCTGCCATTAGGCAACCATACTCTACCTTCGGGGAGGTAAAGGGGGTTGAGGGATGGGGCTGGTAGCTTTGTGAGGAGGGGTCGGGGGTTGAGCCAACTGCATCATACAAATGAACAGTCTGAGAGAAAAGTACAGAACGTTCTCACAGGGAGACTAGAGACGTCGAGTTTGATCGTGTCCACAGACTAAATTCAAAAGCCAGATTGCCCAAACTTGTGTGGTGTTCCTGCTATGGGAACAAGGTGAAAATGTTTGAAAGAAAAATGAAAGCTAAAAGGCAGCGCATTTTTTTTTTTTTTTTTTTTTTTTTTTTTTTTTTGCCAGGAGATTTCTCTTTCCGTGTCAGAGAGATACGACGTACAGTATACCCTCAAATGAAAAAAAAAAAAAAGAAAAAAGAAAAGAAAGAATAAAAAACAAGATCTAAAGGAAAATAGTCTATGGTTTTTTGGGCCACCTGGTCATCGAAGAAATCAACATTTTCTGGATGACCACAGTGGTCTCAAAGAAGGCAGACTGGGAGGTGACTGCCAAACCAAGGAACTGCCCGTCACAAAATGTCAGGGATGGAGGAAACCCCATATTCATCAGCACCTGTGAAATGGCCTGTCACTGGTGACAGTGACAAGCTGGAACACAGTTCGGCGTGTATCTGAACCGCAGGATGAAAGCACGCTGCCGACATGGGGAAAAACACGAGTGTACAGGTGTTGGTGACAAACATTTTTTTCGTTTTCACTTTGGAATATGAATAGTTTTCTTTTGAAAGTTTCTTCATCCAGATTTTGTTTTTCGTTTGTCTATAAATCTGATTTTCCTTTTTCTCCGTTTGATTGAAACTTTCTTGGAAGGATGTTGAGCTGATGCGTTTTTTTTTTTTTTTAGGAGACACTGTATTTTACAAGTCATCTGTGAATTTTTCAAAGCAAGGCAGACGATCAGGGAGTGATTTGCTTATAAAAAAACGAATTTTTTGCCAAAACAATTGAAATGCTTGCGTATTTTTGCTTGATAAGAGATTCTTTGGGTTGGATAAAGACATTCTACATTTTTGTTTGTATGTTCCTCCTGAGGGTTCGTGTTGTGATGTCTATTCTGATGGTGAAAAGAGTGCTTTAAATGCTGATTGCCTGCTGTCACAGGATGCATATCTTATTTTACATGGCGGTTGGAAACAGTAGAATCTCAATCACTTCGCAAAATCGTTCGATGGAAGATATTTTTTGACATGCAGTGTAGAATTTCTTCTCTAAACTCTACGAGGTCTTTCCAAGATCGTATTCTGAATAATCATGAAAAGCTGTTATTAAATGTTTCCACTACATTATATACGAGTATTTTAAACGATATATGTGAGGGCGACCTTGACGGTTACTGTACACATGTCTTAAATGCTGGTTACATTGTTACTTATTATTTTATATTTTTTAACGAACTTTTTGATATATTTATTGACTTATGTAAACTGCATGTTTCTGAGTGCATTGACTTTGACCATTTTGCTTGTTACTGTTCACGTTGTATTTTCCTAATCAAAATAGAAAATACTATTCAAATTTAAAAAATAAAAATAAAATAAAATTAAAAAAAACAGAAAAAAAACCCCACCCAAAGCATTTTACAGAAGCACTTTCGGTTTTTGTAAACCTTCTCAGCTGACCATGGAAGTCGGCGTCAAAACTAGTTGACGTAATGTGTGTTTTACGTCATTAATCCCCCCCCCCCCCCCCCCCCCCCCCCCCCCCCCCCCCCCCCCCCCCCCCCCCCCCCCCCCCCCCCCCCCTCATTACTGTATGATAAATAGTGATGCCTGGGTGAAGAAAGAAAATACTATCTTAGAAAAAATAGTGTGGCATAATGACTGCGCTGATTTGTTCCATGAGTCAATGAGTAGCAATGAAATTCATGCAAAAAAAATGGATATGGCAATGAATCTAATAGATAGTAATATAAATAATGCACGAGATGCATTCAATATTTGTTTAAAGGTAAGTGCCAAATGTATGAAAAGGAGTGTGGGCAAGAATGATAACAAAACACTTGGTGATTTTACAATAAAGCGTGTTTGTACTTTTAGGGGAAAAAAAAAGTTAGGAGACTGTTGGAAAATAGTAGATGGACTTAAAGAGCAAAACAACAGAAACTGGTATTCAATTGCTAGGCGAAAATGTAAAATTTACTCAAAAGAAAGGAGAAACACTTGAATAAATCTTTAATAGATAAACTCACGTCATCTAAACAATGCCAAAAGATTTTTGGAATACAGCCCATAAAGTACCGTTCAGAACGAAACCACCCAGAAGTAGTATTCCTTCTGATGCTTAGTTCCAACATTTCCAGGCTGTATTACAATCACGTGTTAACAATGCACACAGTGAAGAGATATTTAGTGACACCACACATAACGATGACGAAGATGAGCACATGAATAAAACCTATATCTAAAAAAAAGAAGTACTTCTAGCAATAAGTAAACTAAAAAGTAGGAAGGCGGCCGGACCTGATTATATCATCGGGTGAATTGTTTAAAACTCATCTGAAACCATAACCCCTTTCTTTTTATTTTTTTATAAGCTGTTTGACAATGGTGTATACCCATCGATCCTTTTTTTTCAGTGTCCAAGAAAGACAACATAAACAGCCCTCAAAAGAACTATAAGTGAATTTCCATCAGTGACATAAGCAGTAAGTTATTTGGAATAACAATCAAGTACAGGTTACAAGAATGGGTCAAAGAAATAATATTACAGGTAACCACCAAGCTGGATTTAAAGGGGATATTCTACTGTGAACCAAATGTTTACTTTCTTAGCACTTGCACAGGAACAATTTTCTTTTAAATGTGTATTTCATGATGCTCTCATACCTTTAAAAGGCCCTTTGAATCTATTAACCGAAATCTTTTTTTTGGCCAATTCTGCTAAAAACTGATATTAAAGGTAACGTTTCTAGATGTAATAATAATAATAATGAATACTTATATACCGCCTGTTCTCGGCTAGAGACCAAGCTCTAAGCGCTTTACAAATCCACACTCGTTTATACAACGGGCTGCCTACCTGGGTAGTGCCGACTGAAGAGCTGCCAGCTGGGCTTCATTCAGACGTTTCCCGTGACATCCAGTCAGTATCGTTCAATATCGCTCACTCAATTTTCTTACTTCCTTCATTCTTTCCATATCTCACGCAGGGTGCATGCTATGTGTAACGTGTCATCCATACCAACGGCCAAACTGGGCCTACTCTTCCGAAAGTTGGTGATGGGATTTTACGTGTGTGCAAGATGTTATGCGTGCGTTCACACACGGAACCTCGGTTTATAGTCTCATTCGAAGGACTGTATGGAAAATGGGTCAGAAACCAATGTTAACTCCGAGGGAAAAATCCCCCTGTACCGAAACTGCCCGGCGGAGATTCGAACCCGCAACCCCAGGATCACCAAGAGTACGAGTCCGGCGCTCTACCAACTGAGCTATTCCGGCTCCCCGGTGTTAGAAATACGTATAATCTAGTAAGAGTTCAGATTCGATTGTGTGGTGAATTGACAGATTATATCATTGCGCCACCGGAGTAAAACCAGGATGATGCTAGCAGCCTTTTTTTTTTTTTTTTTTTTTTTTGTTGTTGTTGTTGTTTTTTTGTTTTTTATTCGTTTATAAATGAGTTAGCGGAGACGCTTTTGACTTGTTTATTGTTTTGATAGCTGACGATGTTTTGATGTCCAAAATTATCATTGGTCTGCAAACACAACTGAGTAATTTACAACATCCTAGTATGAAAACGCCAGTTAAAAGTTAATATAGTCTTAAAGTAATATCATAGTATTTCGTAAGAGTGGATATCAAAGTGCAAGAGAAAGATGGGATGACAATTTTTAACGCCTGCTGGTAAAATTTATGAATGTTTTGGGAAATATCTCCTCTACACGTTTAAGCTTGGGTTGGTGTATCCAAAGACACAGCAAGCAGGGCCAGAAACACTTTAATAGGCAATATGAAATGTTAGATAACCTCCACAGCACTTGTTTTGAATTATCTATGAAATTGTTTGACTCGCAGGTTCAGCCAACTGTTCAATACGACACCGAGTTATGGGACATGGATAAAGCTGCGATTGACTGCAAACATTTGCCCTAAAAAAAATCTTGGATGTGGACAGACGAATTCCTAATGATCTCATTTATGGCTACACACACCACACACACACACACACGCACGCACGCACGTACGCACGCACGCACGCACGCACGCACGCACGCACGCACACACACACACACACACACACACACAGGTGCGCGCGCGCGCGCTCACACACACACACTCAAACGCACAGAGAGAGAGAGAGCGGAGAGAGGAGAGGAGAGAGAGAGAGAGAGAGAGAGAGAGAGGAGAGAGAGAGAGAGAGAGAGACGCATAAATATAGAACGAGCTCGCTGTCACGCGCATTTATACTCGCGCGCGCGCGCGCGCGCACGCGCACACACACACACACACACACACACACACCCACACACATACACACACACACACACACACACACACACACACACACACACACACACACACACACACACACACACACACACACACACACACACACACACATACACACACAAATACGCGCGCGCGGCCCTAGTGCACACACATGTACACACAACCCCCCCCCCCCCCCCCCACACACACACACACACACACACACACACACACACACACACACACACACACAACACCACACACACACACACACGCACGCACGCACGCACGCACGCACGCACAACACGCACGCACATCACGCCCCACCCATGCATCATCATCATCATCAACATCACTCTTCATCTGTTTGTTGTCATCATTATTATTATATTATTGCAATTATTATCATTTATTATTATTATTATTATTATTATTATTGTCATCATCATCATTATTTCAATATCATTATATTATCATTATCACGATGATGATGATAATGATGATGATGATAATCATGATCATGATCATGATGATTGTCGTTCTGTTGTTATCAGTAACATCATATCGTGATGATCACATTATGTATAACTATCATCTTATCGTCGTCGTCGTCGTCGTTATCATCATCATGATCACGATCATCATCATCATCATCATCATCATCATCATCATCATCATCATCATCATCATCACCATCATCATCTTTATCATTTGGAGGAGGAGATGGGGAAAAGGAAGAAGAAGTGGAAACATGAGAAAAGGGGTAGAAGAGGGCCGGGGCGTTGATAAGCGTGTATGGTGGACATTGTAATCTTGTTGAGAGATAGAGAGAGAGAGAGAGAGAGAGAGAGAGAGAGAGAGAGAGAGAGAGAGGAGAAGAGAGGAAAATACATAGAGAGAGTAGAAGAGAGAGAGAGAGAGAGAGAGGGGGGGGGGGTGGTGGTGAGGAAGGGAGAGACAGAGCAGACAGACACGCAGACTGACAAAACAAACCGTCTACCATTTCCAGCGTGGTTTTGTCTTCTCAAAGATGTCACTAATTGGGTGCTTGAGTCATACACATGCACAGTGTTGTCACTGAAGGGGTAGATAAACAAATGAACTAAAACATCAATCCAGAAATGGATGCCTTTAAGAGAAATAAAAAAGGAATATCTGCCTGAACTTAAGAGAGCACTATACAACTGGCGACGATGCCAGGGAGGAAACGGAGAAAGAAAGAAAAAAAAAGAACAAAAGGAAAAAGAGCGCAGACAGAAAACCAAGAAAAAGAAGGTACAACCTAACACTTTTTTTTGTGTACGTCAGGTTTGTCTGTTATCGACGACGCTAATCTTATTTTTTAGAGTTTTCAGACCATTGAAGTGGTGTCGTTACAGGAGAAGATTGGTCTTATGACGCTGATGAAAAATAAGGAAGAAGACGAAAAAAGAAGTGAAATAGAGAAGGAACGGATAATTTTCAGCGACGAATGTTTCTTTCACAAATAATGTTAACTTCTTCTCTTTGTCATAAATTCTTCTACACGGCAACTGTCTTTAAAAAAAATTGCATTATTTCTCAGAAAAGAAATGAAAAAAAAAAGAAGAAATAATGGAAAGCATGGAGCAGAGAAAAATGGCTGGGAAAGAAAGGAAGGGAAAATGGGGGAGGAAAGGGATGCTGGACAGACAAAAATGGAAGCAAGCAAGAAAGGACTGAAGGACGAGTTCTAGAGAAAGAGAAAGTTCCCTATCTTTTTTCGGTGTGGAGCCTGTCCACAAAAGGAATGAAAGAATCAACGAAACGACCAGAGTATGGACTGGAGAGAAAAAAAAAAAACAAAAAACAGGAAGGAATGAGGTCGAATGAGGAAAAAAAGAACGCTATTGCTGCTTTGCGGATTTCCCTTTCCGCTGCGTGTCTCAGTTTCCATGTCGCATTTTCTCGCCGTTGCTTATAGTTAAACCCGCAGAAATTATTTCTTTTAATCGCTTGTAGAGAGCACGAAAAAAATCTATAAGAAAGAGTGATAAAAGGTTGACTAGATAAACCGTGATAAAATCTGAATACAGGGTTCGGGTGAGGGATCCCACACTACAACCTTGGGACCAGACCTGAACGGAAAAGGGAGAGCACTCAACGTGATCCGACTGGAAGTAGAGGAATTATGGGACTTCCTCCTGTTTCACGGTCTCCCCTCAGGCTGTATTGCCTGTACCATACAGTCTCTGATAGAAACCGGATGAAGCGTGTGTGGGGAAAGGGGAAGGGGGGGGGGGGGGGGGAGAGAGACGGTGAATGGGTATAGGGGAGGAGATGGTCGGGGATGGCAGAAGAAAAGGCAGAAGAAAGGGATGAAGAGGAGAGACAGACTGAAACCGAGGCTAAGAAAGAGAAGTGGAAAGAAGGCCAACAGAGGGAAAAAGAAGAAGAGCGAGCGAGCGAGAGAGAAAGAGAGAGCGAGCGAGAGAAAGAGAGCGAGTGAGCGAGAGACAGACAGACTAATAGACAGACTGAGAGACAGACTGGCGGACCGACAGACAGACAGACAGACAGAGATGATTGGGCCAGCTAAGACACGGCAAGGCTGGTGGTGTGATAGGGCAGGCAATGCAGGGATGATGGATGGGGTGGCATGTTAGGGAGGAGAGGGATTGCGTTGATGGCATAAGATGGCACAACCACTGGACAAAGTAACA
>JADBJO010003550.1:0-32500 GCA_016801955.1 Conus betulinus
GCAGAAATAAAATATGTGTGCATGTGTGTGTGAGTGTGTGTGTGTGTGTGTGTGTGTGGGGTGAGTATACTTGAGAGTGTATGTGTGTATGAGAGTGAGAGAGTGACAGAAAGAGAGAGAAAGAGACACTAACACTGACACTGACACATTTTTTCATTGGCATTAGCTTTTCACAGTGTGATGGACCGTTTTTTGTCCGATCACACTTTTTACAATAACTCTGCTTACGGGAGCGAGTTTACTGAAAAATCAGTTGGTTAGGTTGGTCAACTGGTGTTCATCTGTACATCATGTATGCCGAGTAAGCGTGCGTAGCCAACCAGTCTCTGAAGAAATTCTGGCTAGTCTGCCTACCCAGTGCCTTTTTCAAGAGAAAAAAAACAAAAACAATACAACTACGTGATGTCCATCTTTGGCAACTGGTCAGAGCAAAGAATTGACGTCATACATATATTACGCAAGTTTTGGCATGACATCATAATATGTGATGTCATCAACAAGGGAGAAAAAAAAAAAAAAAAAGGGGGGGGGGGGGGGGGGGGGAGGGGGGCAAGTTGTTGTTGCTGTTGTCTCAATTTGACGTCTATCCACATGGTGATATTAGACGGGGTGGAGGGGAGGGGGGAGGGAGGGGATCGGGAGGAGGAGGACGGGAGGGGGACCGTATTGTGTGTGTATGTGTTTATGTCTCTTTGATAAGGGGGAGAGAAAAAAAAGGTCAGAAAAGTGAGCATTAACAACAATTACAATCAACTAGTCTATAACAAGTCCTACAGGACTATGAAGTAAACATTTCGCAATATTAAACAAACTAGCAGCATTTTTGAAAACGCCTTCAATACAATTTTTCAGAAATCACTGGTAAGATAGGTCTAACCTCTGACATTCAAAAATGATGTGCTTGCTAGAAATTTGTTCACCACATAAACATCTAACATTTTTGCTGTATTTTGTGATGAACGCATTAAGTTTTATCCTGTAAGATAGCGAACTAATCTGTCTGAATTTGATTACGCCAGTATGATTCAAATATGATTTGTTATCCAAACCACAGAGAATCAATATACTTATTCTTGGAGAGTCTATCTTTACTCAGGGTATAGCCTTTAATTCTACGCATACTACTTGTTCCAGCAAGTGATAACCCTCCTGAATGGATAAAGGAAGATGAATTTCAGTGGATTCTGTGCCTTGTTAAAGTAAAGATATGAATTAATTGACTGATTTCTAAGATAATTTTGGTCTTTTCTTATAATCTGAAGATCTTAAAGCATAGAGTACCGATTGAGAATCTACAAAATAAGATTTGAAAGGTGTGTGTGTGTGTGTGTGTGTGTGTGTGTGTGTGTGTGTACGTGTGTGTGCATGCGCGCGCGTGCGTGCGTGTGTGTGTGTGTGTGTGTATAGTGTAACCAATGTACTTCAAAAAAACATAACAATACGCTCCATAAATCACAATGAAAATGAACCCATAGAATAATGTGACCAAAGTCCTGTCTGTGACCGTGCATGGCATTCAAGAACTGTCATCTGAAAAAAAATATATATAAATTTTTCTGCAAATTATCAATGTTGTTCATAGGTAAATATGGATAGGGTTGTTGCAGATTTGTCTTAACATTACATCCATTTGGCATCCTTGTGTCTAAATGTCCTTATCCATTTTTCTTCAGTAATAAGTCTGAAGCTTTTGCTTTCACCGTAAGCTTTTGCCAACACTGCAACAGCAAGGTCTTCCACTGAATGATGGAGGAAATGTCGCATTATTGGCTTTTCTCTTTGGAACTTGATGTCATGTCTGTGTTCCACTAATCTTTCTTTCAATGAACGTCCGGTTTCACAACATAAACTGTCTTATCACACCGTTTACACAACAGAGCATATATCAAATTTCTATCTGCACATATCACATTACTCACAACCTTGTGTGAAGATTTCTGCTTTGTGTCCAACACTGTTGAAGTTACTAGTGAAGAACAGGTGTCACAATCACAAGTTTTGCTGCTTTTCCCTTCACTGCTCTTCAGTTTTCTGGTGAACCAATGTATCACATAAGTTTTATCCCGTCTGTATGCAGGCATGGGTAGTTTATGGAATACTTTGCGCATGTATTCTGACTTATAGAGCGCATCACTGTCTCATTAGTACAGCTTGTACATCTGGCAATAATCTTGAAAATGTCAACACTGGCGGTACTCTTTCAGAGTTTCTTTTCTTTCTTTTTTTTCTGAAGAAGTTGGTTCCTATCCATGTTATCAACTGTTTTTCAACTGACCTTCTATGAGTTTGCTACTATAGCCACGTTTGCGCAACTGATTCTTAAGTTCAGATCTGTGTTTTAGATAGTCCTCATCTTTTTCACAGATTCTTCTCAACCTAACATCCAAACCATATGCTAGAGATTTTTTTGTATGTGGGGGTTGACAAGAATCCTTCCTGAGGTATAACTGTTTATCAGTATCTTTCTTGAATAGATCCGTGTAGACATGGCCATTCTCTTACTTAACCAGAGTGTCAAGGAATTCAATTTGTTCTCTACTCCATTGTAGGGTGATTTTTATGTTGGTATGTATGGTGTTGGCATAATCTGTGTGAAACGTAAAAGGGAGTCAAAGTCACCATTTCAAATGCCAAACCCATCATCAATGTAACGTTTGTAGAAATAAGGTTTCTGTTCAAACTCCAAAAGCTTCTCATCCCACTTCTGCATGTATGTACAAGCAAAGTTTCTCCCTAGTCTGGACCCTATGGCTATTCCATCTGTCTGTCTGTAGTGTGAATCCCCTAAACTGAATCGATTATAATCTAAAACAGTTTCAATCATTTCACTTGCACAGTCTGTTGGTACAATGGGTCTAGATCTGCTTTGTAAAGCTTCTATACATGCTTCTATTCCTTCTTTCCGAGGCACAGAGGAGTAGAGTTTCTCTACATCAAAGCAAAACAGAATCGCGTCGTCTGGGACAGGACAAGTACATTCTTTTAATTTACTTATGAAGTCTGATGTATCTCTGATGTACATAGGAGAGTTAATGACGTAATCATTCAACTCATGCTCTGTGAGTTCTGCAAGTTTTTATGTGGAAGTGTCTATATCACTGACGATCGTTCGCAATGGTGCACCTTGCTTATGTAGTTTTGGGTTCCCTTTCAGTTTACCACCCTTTGGGTAGCGTGGGAGGAGGTACTGTTGTAGGTCTTTGGATAAAAACCCCTTCTTTACACTTTTATTCACTATCTTTTTCACTTTTTTTTTGTTGCTGTCTCTGTGAGGTCTTTCTCTATCATAGTGTAGGATTCACTTTTGGTCATTTCACTGTGCAGCCCAGAAATATAATCATCTTTGTTCATAACAACAACCCCAGATCCTTTGTCTGCTGGTCGGATGATGATGATGTTTTCATTATTTAGAAGTGCATAAAATGCATCTTTTTCATTACGACCGAGGTTCAGTTTACCGTTTTTCTTCAAGTTGTTCATAATATCATTCTTTACAAGTTCAATGTACATATCTAACCAGTGATCCCTACCTTCTTTTGGTGTGAAAGTGCTCTTATTTTTTACTTTAAACTTTTCCTCATGAGACTCCTCTTCTTGTTCTACTTCATCATTGCTATCTTTGTCTAAAAAGTATTCTCTGAGGCGCGCATCCTACGTTCCCACTCATCTAAGTCTGCCAAAAGTTTTGTAGTATTTACCTGTGATTTGTCTAGTACAAAAACTTGAGCCCTTTAGAGAGTAGGGATATCTCTGCATTCGTAAGTGTGTGATTGGACAGGTTTGTAACATTTCTTTTATGTTGTTATTCGTTCTATGTTTCTGTGACTTAGAGTGTACTTTTCTACCTGTGCGCTTATGAATGCTATGTGCAGTATTTTCTTTACTAGAAACTCGATTTATACCACCCTGATCTTTTTTATGCGAGGTAGGTCCTGTGAGAATGGTCCCCTTCTCTGTTTTTATGAGGAGCCAACCGTGTTGAAGGGTTACCACACATGTTGCTACCTGTGGTCTGGCCATGACTGTCTTTTTGAGTCTGAACAGTTCTTAGTTCATCAGTTTTGTTGTCACAGCCATTCTGCACACAATCAACAGTTCTTAGTTCATCAGTTTTGTTGTCACAGCCATTTTGCACACAATCAAACCAGTCGATCTGCTCCTCACTGCTGAAAACTAAGTCCGGTTTCTGAAGTCCTTATATCATCTTTTCATCTGGTTGTTCATGCACGATGAGATCATAATGGTTAGATCTGAATAAGAGGCACACCTTATTCTCATAGGGAATTACACTTCGAAATTGTTTCCCCCCATGGTTAGGCGTTTGTAACTTCCTCAGTGCCAGTGAAGGTTTTTTGTGTTTTAAAAAGAAAAAAGAGAGAAAACATTCATGGCTTTGCTATGCTTTAATTTGCTATGGTGTAGGAGCAAATTATCATTTAACCTCCATCGGATAGAAAGAAGAGGAAGCATGCTGTGATCTAAATAGGGCATGGCTTATGTTTTATTATTGTTTCAAAAAGGGAAAAAACAAAGTTGTTTATTCTTTCTTAAAGGGTTAAGACGATGAGCCCCGGAGGTGAGCAATGGAAACTATCATGTGTTTATTGTGTTCCCGGATTTATTTGATTTATACTGTGGGATGCCACATGGAATTCCTTCTAGATTCCGATGTGGGGAGCTAAATGGAAACCTTTCTCATATGTATCTACTGCTGATGGATACCAGTGATGAATAAACTTTCTCTTATGTATTCACTACTGATGGACAGGAAGGAATGGAAATAATGTTGAGAGTTATTTAAAGCCAGCTTATGCTATGTTATGTTATGTGATGTCTAGTGAACATCTACCTGGTGTTAAACAAGAATGCGCAAAGGTTGTGTCATGTATGTGAGATGGATATTGATAAAGGGGAATAGTTGCTTTTGATATAAATGAAAAAAGAAAGATGAATGAAAACGTTTTCTCTTGAGAGGTAACAATCTTGTAAAATGTTAAAACATTATGTTATGATCTGTGAAATGATGAAAGCCTTTTGTTTATATGAATGAGATGAGAGAAGGTAACGATACACTAATTATACTTACACTCTGAAGGTCTGTATGGTAGTCTTTCCTCGCTAATACAAAGGTTATGATTTTGAAGAAAGATGACGTCTCAGCGTGTTGAACTTTTTTAGATAGTA
Organism: Conus betulinus; assembly: GCA_016801955.1. Classification (NCBI taxonomy): domain Eukaryota; kingdom Metazoa; phylum Mollusca; class Gastropoda; order Neogastropoda; family Conidae; genus Conus; species Conus betulinus. The sequence continues at coordinate 5,185 of JADBJO010003550.1, forward strand.
ATTTTGAAAAAAAAAAGTAAAGTGTCTCTTTTTATTAAAACCTTGTTGACTTTTGACTGTAGATAAAGCGCTCTGTTTACGATAAATATAGGAAGCCATTATTAACTGTGAATGTGATTAAAAGACTATGGATAGTAGGCTGGATAGTCAAAGAAGTTTTCTGAGTTCCACCAGGTTGAGTTTGTCTCTGGTGTACTTGGGAACTGGTTGTCCCTACCTCAGGTCAGAGGCCTGCTGTGTGTCCCCATTCTCCACCGTGACAGGTGTGTGAGAGGCTGGTGCATGCCATTATAGACCTGACAAGCTAGCTGAGCCATCGCCTCTTCTGCAAGAGAAGTCGACGCTTCGGGTTCGACACCCTAAGTCCTGTTCACTAGCTGCAACCTGCACTGGTCCTGCCTAGTCAGAACCACCACCTGTGTTGACAACAACCTGCAGTGTCAGTGTCATTCCCCACACGTCGTGAGACCCTTCATGTCATCAATCTTGCATGCTATGAGACCCTTGTTGCTGTGCAGTAACAGAGCCACAGCTCTTGGAAGTGGAGGCTGGTGCCTCAAAAGTAGCATAGTACTACTTCAGTGTGACGGGCTGACTCATGATTTTGGGGGGGATGTAGGTGGTTACTTCCTTGTGGACAGAGACGTCACTGCATCATTCCGTTGTAACTTACAAGTCACTACCCCTTCTGACAGTCGTAGTGTCATTGCATTGACTTTTGTTCTTCACCTGCGTCTATCCCTACTTGCAGACTGCACTCCCTTATGCCAGACTAGTGACTCATGCAGAACTGCTCCATCAGTCTGCACTCTTTTGTGATAAGAATAGTTTCAGTCACAGACTGTGGAACCAGGCCAGACAGTGCCTGTGATAGACTGTTGGTGTGTGCGCCACATATACATATATTAATATTGTACATCCATAGTTGGGGTGTGCTCCATGTAGATTGTTCATGTTCACTGATGTTTGTTTGTTGATGATGTTTGTATGTGTTGGATGGCCCAGTGGCATAGCAAAAAATAAGAAAAGAATTACAGTTGTGTTGCCTGGCTGTCTATGTGCGGTTGAGTGAGTGTGTGTGGTAGGAAAGCACAAACACGCATCCATATTTCTGGAAAGTCTGACTGACACAGACACACATGCACCAAGCACCCATCCGTAACACAGCCTTAGTGCCAAAGGGGACAATTTACAAAATAGGAGTGCACTATCAGCAACGAGTAAAAAGAAAATGCTCAAGCACATCCACGCAAACACGTGCACAAGCACTTTCACTTACATATGTACTTTGACCATGAGCAATTTCTAATTTAGGGTAGCAGTCTACATCCTTGCACACACACACCACATTATTAATCATCATCATAATAAATGCTAAACCCAACCATCCATCTGTAATTATTCCAATACTAAGTGTCTCTATCGCAACCAAAAAATTCGAGTAGTTCTTTGGCTTTTCAGTATTTCTTTATTCCTCCACTGTAGCTACTTTTCTTTCTTTTTTTTCTTTTTTCTTTCCTTCCTTCTTTTTTGTTTCTTCCTAGTAACTTTTTCTTTTTGTGTCTTTCTTTTTTCTTTTTCTTTGTAATTACCTTCCTTGCTTTACTTTCATTCTCATCTCTTTTTTTTTCTTATCAGAGTTGTTTGGATGAGTTTCTTGTTCCTCGTATTGTTTGCATCTGCAATAAATTTTGAAAGTGATATTATCATTTCTTTGTTTCCATATACAAGAATAGCTACTAAATCATGTCTGCTTGAAACAGGTAAAGAAAACAAACTATATTTATTCCCAATTGACTCATATGCAGGGCAATGAAAAATAAAATGGCTTTCATCTTCAACTTCGTCTCAATGCATTTAGCATGAATTATCCATTTCCTGGTTGACAATAAACCATCTTCTGTTAGCCTTTAATCCAGGAGTTCTCATTCTTCAATCTGGCAAAAGACCTCAATGCCATCTATTTTTAATAACTGAGATATATTTTCAGCCTGAGAAATATTTTCAAATGAGCAATACCAATTACATTTTGTATTTTCTTCTACATGGGAATGCCAGTTTTGCTTAAATGAATAGATTAAATGATCTTTAAATTCAGAGATAAAGGCAACATCACTTCCAACTCCCTGACTCATCCAAATTATACCGAAACCATTCTCAGTAAGAACTTTTCTGATATTGTCTACCCAATTTTGCTTTCCTTCCTCATGTTGGTGCAACAGCATTTCATACGCCTGCCTACATTATCTTTCCATTGCAAGCTTTATAATCTTTAGCCAATATTTTACACTCTTAATAGTTGTTTGAATCTTTAGTGGATATCTGCCACTTTAGTGGATATCTGCCAGTTTCACCTTATGCAAGTATGTCAGTTGAGGGGTATATTTCAATCAATTTTGCCCATCGCCTCCACTGGGACATAGGCTGCCAACAAGGTCCCTCCAGCTATCTCTGTTCTGGCCCAGTCTCTCCAGCTGTCACTTCCCATGTGTGCTGCCATCTTCTAGGCATCTGCGTCCAGGTCTCATAGCCATGTGTTCCTCGGCCGGCCTTTCTACCTATTTCCCAAGAGGTTCCACCTGAGGGCAGGGGAGTTTGCTGCTTCTTGTGCAGGGTGTGGTAGCTGGCTGCTACGCAGAGTGTGGCCTATTCACTTCCAGCGGCGTTGTTGGATATCAGCTTCTGCCAGCTTCTGTCTTGTCTGCTACCTTAGTTCTTCATTGCTGATCTTGTCAGGCCATCATATGTGGAGGAATTCGTCTCAGGCAATTGTTTGATGAATTTCTGGATCCCCTTGGTTGTATTTTATGGTGGTTCTCCAGTCTCTGCTCCATATAGCAGGACTGACTTCATATTGGTGTTGAAGAACCTGATCTTGATGTTGACTGACAGGTCTCTTAAACCCCCCAGAATGTTCTTGAGCTGCAGGAAAGCTACCCAACCTTGTTGATTCTGGTCTTCACGTCCAAGCGTCATAAGTTTGTCCATGTCCCTCCTTGCATGTCAACAATGCTGCCGAGGTAGGTGAAACTGTCCTCCTGCATGTCAACAATGCCTCTTCTAATGCTTCACCTTGAAGTGTGATGGGGGATGTGCTGGTGGCATTTACTTGCAGGACCTCGCTCTCCCTTGATGGATGTTCAGGCCCAGCCTGGATGAGTTCTCTGCCCACATGCTGGTCTTTTCCTGCATCTGCTGCTGGATGTGCAAGAGTAGCATCAGCAAAGCCCAGGTTGTCCAACTGTAACCAGAGTGTCCACTGGATACCATTCTGCCTCTGTGCTGTGGATATCCTCATAACCCAGTCAATGGCGAGCAGGAACAGAAACAGAGACAGCAAATATCTCTGTCTCACCCCTGTTAGGACTTGAAAAGCCTCAGAGACCTGATATCCATTGACTACCCTGCAGGTGAGTCCCTCGTTTGAATTCCTGATGATGTTGGTGAGCTTCGCTGGCACTCCATAGTGTCATAGCAGTTTCCATGGCATTTCTCTGTCTACGCTATCAAAGGGTTTCTCATAATCGAGGAAGTTGACAGTAAAGGGAGGCACTCCACTCTAGAGACTGTTCTAGGATGATGTGCAGCGTTGCCATCTGGTCCATGCACGAGCAATCTTTACGGAAGCCAGCCTGCTGGTCTCGGAGGTGAGGGTTGACGATGTCCTTCATCCTGTTCAGTAGGATCCTGCTAAAGACCTTCCCAGGAACTGACAGTAGAGTAATCCCTCTGTAGTTTGAGCAGTTGCTGAGGTCTCCTTTCTTTGGCAGCTTGATCAAGTATCCCTCCTTCCATTTTGACGGCACTTGTTCTTCCTCCTAAATCTTCTTGAAGGGGGTGGAGGATATTGACAGCAGTTTCCACATCTGCCTTCAGTGCCTCAGCTGGAATGTTGTCAAGTCCAGCTGCTTTGCCTGTCTTCAGCTGCTTGAGGGCTTTCTTGATCTCTTCCTTGCTGGGCAAACTGCAGTCAATTGGCAGGTCGCTGTCAGCTGCCAGGATGTCTGGCGGGTCCTGAGGAGCTGGTCGGTTCAGCAGCTCCTCAAAGTGTTCCTTCCATTGGCTCTTCTGCCCCTCATCACCTGGGATGGTCTTTCCATCCTTGTCCTTCACTGGCCTCTCAGGTTTGGAGAACTTTCCACAGAGCTTCCTGCTGGTGGTGCAGAGGTCCTTATATTTCCATGTAGGACAGCTTCCTCTGCCTCTGTAGCAAGTGCTTTCACAAAGTTCCTTTTGTCCACTTTTGTGCTCTTCTTCACAATTCTGGCAGTGCTTGAGCTCTGGCTTTCTCTGCTTTTGTGCAGCTGTTGTTGAGTACTGCCTTCTTTCTGTCCTCAATCTTCTTCAAGGAGTCAGCTCCTTGTGACTGCATGTCTTGTAGCCTAGCACCTCCTGGCAGGTTGATGTCACTGTCTCTTTCAGTGCCTTCCATTGCTTGTCTATGGTGTCCTCTTCCAATATCTCCTGGAGAACTTGAAACCTGTTGGTGAGAGCCAGTCAGTATTCCTCCAGCTTGTTTGTGTCTTTCAGAAGTCGTGTGTTGTACCGTTGGCATTGGCCTGTCTCTCCATTCCAGTTCCTCTTAAGCTTGAGCTCAAGTCTGGCTACAAGATGATGATGGTCCAAAGCCATGTTGGCTCCTCTCTTGACTCTCACATCTTGGAGCGCTCTTCAAAACTTCTTGAAAAACAAACATGGTGATCTGGTTCTCAGTGGTATGGTATGGTGATATCCATGTTGCCTTGTGGATTCGCTTATGAGGGAAGAGTGTTCCACCGATGACGAGGTTGCTTGTGCGCATAGGTCTGCAAACCTCTCCCCATTGTCATTCATCTGGCCCAGTCCCTGCTGTCCCATGACCTCCTCGTAGCCCTTGTTGTTGTTGCCCACTTTGACATTCAGATCACCTATGGCAATGTTGAGATCTCTGCTTGGGCAAGTCTCTATGATGGTCTGGAGTCTGTTGTGGAATTCTTTGTCTGCCTCATTGCTTTTGTTGATAGAAGCATAACACTGGATAATGTTCATGTTAAGTCTCCTCTTCTTGGTCCTGAAGGATGCTGTCATGATGCATGGTCTGTGGGCTTCCCACCCGATGACGGCTCTCTCTGCTGTTTTGGAAAGCATTAACCCTTTCATCGCCATGGGCGCTTTTTGGCGACGAGTTGGCAGAGCGCCAAGGGCGCCTTTTGGCGACAAAGTAGGGTGACCTAACTCCCGATACTCTCACGATCCTAGTTCATGAGATAAAAAGCCAGCAATAAACATCATAGTTGGGGGATGGTCTGGCCCATGCTCACAGCCATTTGCTTTGTCAGAACACCATTCAGTTCAGTGTTTTATTGACTTTATTCCGATTGTTTTTCCATTCACTATGACGTCACCACCAAGCACTTTACGTACTCGACCTTGCCGTACATTTACCACAGATCAAGTGCTGGGAATATTGAATAGACAGTTGGTTGTTCCTAATACAGATGAAGAAGACCCAGACAGCCACGAGTAAAGAACGATAGTGAGGGCTTGACCGAATTATTCCAACGTGAAGCCTTGGACCGTTGCCAACTTGTTATGAGAGGCTGATAAGCCGCCCACTTACTACCCTACCGCGTGTGCCCCAGTGTTTTTGCATTGAGCCAGCCAGCACTGACTGACTGTTCACTAACTCTATGTGAGGGAGCCAACTAAGACTTTAGGCAACGAACTTCACACACACACGCTGTGGGCCCACTCTCGCTGGTCGAGGTTGAAGGGGGCGTGGCCAACTGACACGTGAGAGGCGAGTATCACAGACGTCTTTCGAGTGGGTGTACAGCTGATTATATAGATCAACTGAATGACAAGGGTTCAGAGACCAACAGGCACATGAATGACTTTGTGTTCAAAAAAAAATATATATATATATTACTGTTGAGAGTGAAAGGGACATGTGTGTGTGTGTGTGTGTGTGTGTGTGTGTGTGTGTGTGTGTGTGTGTGTGTGTGTGTGTGTGTGTGTGTGTGTGTGTTCCCTTTTTCTTTCTTACATGTGTACCAGTTAGGCATAAGATGTGTGTGTGTGTGTGTGTGTGTGTGTGTGTGTGTGTGTGTGTGTGTGTGTGTTCCCTGCTATTGGAGTAGTTGTATTTGTGGCTGTTTCATGCACTTTTCTGTTGGAAATACCATACTTTCTGGTCTTCAGTTGTGAGTGGAGTATTTTTCCTCCATTGTTGAGAGTTTGTTGGCATTCTTTCTTTCTTTTTTTTTGCTTAGAAGAAACATACATTTTTTTTTTATTTTGCTTTTTTTTTTTTTTTTTGCACTTGAAATCACTAAAAAAACTGAAATTGTTGTTGACTTACCATTACTAACATGTTATAATATAATAAAAGTACAGTGTATCTCCTCCATTTTACAAAAAATAGCATGACAATTGGTTGTTTAGTTCCAGAGATATCCGCGTTCACATATGCTGGTATACAATAAGAGCTTTTTCTGTCCATTGTGACTCGCAAATCCCGAGGATGTTGAGGCCGTAGTTCCTCCTCATCTCTGCAGCCACCTGTGCCGTTTTCCCTAATTTGTACATGGTCCTCACATTCCATATCCCAATGGTGATGGTAGTCCTGGTCAAAAGAATGGTAGTTGGCTGAGTGGCTTCCGTATGACTACGGCTTTCACCACTCCGCATCACAGGTCCTCCAGCTGAAAGTCCATCTTCTCCCAGGGCTGAGTTTTCTGTAGAGTCTCTTGTTGGGTGTTTTTGTAGCACGATGATATTTACAGGGAAGGGGTGCTGACCCTTTGCCCAACCCTCCTCCTTTCTCATGCGGGCTTGGGACTGGCCATGGCAGAGTTGAGGGGTATATTTGGGAAACATTTTATAGCAAAGTGTGCAGAGTTTTTTTATCTGCTTATTCTCTGCAGCACCCCAGATTTCTGCTGCATAAGTCAGGATAGGCTTGATTTGTGTGTCAAATGACTTCCAGAAAAATGAAGAATCAGTAGAACTTAATTTGTTTATAGCTCAGAGAACGTCAATGACTCCCTTCTACCCTTTTCCACATGCCTCTGTCCAAGTTGTATTTAAACTGAGCTTGGTAGTAAAAATTACTCCAAGATACTTACAGGATTTGTAACCTTTATTTCGATATTTCCATACCACCATTTTGCATGAATAGAAAGATGTCCTCCTTTGCGGAAATTGATTACATTCGTTTTACCCAAATTTATGCTCAATACAAGTCTATCAGCTTCCTGTTTTAGAATATCAACTGATTTTGTAAACCGACAACAGTATCTGAGAGAAGAATAACATTGTCAGCAAACAGCATCAAAATATTTCAAGAGCTCCTGAGAGCAGCTGTATTTCATGCTTTCCCCTTTTTGAGAATTCAAGAGCCAATTCATAAATGAAAAATGAAAACAACTGTGGGCTATGTAAACAACCTTGCTTAACGCCTCTTGGGCAACCGAAGAAATCTTTGTGAAGATGTCTGTCTCGTACACATGCTATAACTGTATCATATATGCCTCTAATGGCTCTGTACTATATTTACCTTTAATGCCACTGTTTCTCAACACACTCCACAATATATTTCTATTCACCTAATCAAATGCCTTGTTGAAGTCAACGAATGCAACATACAGCTTAGAACTTCTATTCAAATATTTTTGAACTAATGCATGTAAGGTGAATATATGGTCTATTGGTGCTGTAGCCCTCTCTGAATCCTGCCTACTCTTCAATTACTTTTCCTTTTTCATCTGCACAGTTAGTAAGCCTTTTATTCAAGATATGCATATAAATCTTTCCTAGTACACTTGTCAGTGCTACTCCTCTGTAGTTATCTGCATTGTTCATGTCTCTCTTTTTGTATATTGGTACTATATTAGACTTTGATCAGGCTACTGGAAATGTTTCTTTCTCAAAAAGGATGTAAAGAGATCCATTAAAAAATCAATGACAGCCGCATTTGTCTGTTTCAACATTTCACTTATAATTTTATCGATACCAGCACTTTTTCCAGTATTTAAATGTTTGATACCGTTCAGAACTTCACTTTTGGAAACTGGGTCACTGAATTAAGGTTTTATTACATCATCGCTTTCTTCTTCTCCCGCCACAGATTTTTGTGTTGATCTTAATCTTCATCATCACTGAAGACTCTATAGAAATGATCATACCACTATTGAGAATTAATTTAATTATAAATGACACTTTTCCTATTTACAGATCTGACGGTTGACTAAAATAACTTTGGATCATTAATCGTCTCTCTTAGTTTTTGAAGCCTAATCTCATCAAGTTTCTCTTGTTTCTCCTTTCTCAATCTTATGTTTTACTCAATTTGTTTTTGACCTTTGCCAGCTCCTTAGAAGCCCTTTAACAATTCTTCTCTTTTGAGTACATTTTGGGGCCAGAATAGCTCAGTGATAGAGTGCCGGACTCGCGATCTTGGTGATCCTGGGGCTGCAGGTTCGAACCTCCGCCAGGCCGTTTCCATATAGAGGGATTTTTCCCTCGGAGTTAACACTGGTTCTGACTCCATTTCCTACACAGTCCTTCAAAAGAGACTATAAACTGAGGTTCCGTGTGTGAACGCACACATAACATCTTGCACATACATGAAATCCCATCACCAACTTTCTGAAGAGAAGGCCAGTTTGGCCATTGGTATGGATGACATGTTACACATAGCATACACCCTGCATGAGAACTGGAAAGAATGAAGAAAGTAAGGAAACTGAGTTAACCATATTGAACAATGTTGATTGGATGACACGGGAAATGACTGAATGAAGCACCATCTGGCAGCTCTTCAGTCAGCACTAGCCAGGCAGGCAGCCTGTTGTGTAAATGAGTGTGGATTGTAAAGCACTTAGAGCTTGGTCTCTAGCCGAGAATAGGCGCTATATAAGTATTCATAATAATAATAATACATTCTTTATCAAACCATTCATTTGTTTGTCTTTTCTCTTTCCCACTCAGCTGAATCTTACAGGCTGCTGCTGCATATAATGCATTCACAAAAATATCAATACATTCGTTAATGTCATCCTTCAAATATCTTTCACTCTCTTCAAGCATTCTTTAAACTCATATGAATCAGTTTCATCTTTGTAAATCTTCATGTTTTCATCACACCATACAATTCTTTCTTCCACATTTTCTGGTAACACGTCCTCTACCCTTACATTCTGCTCACTCTTCCATGTCAACTCAACTGGAAAATGCCAAGAATGTAAAGTATCTCCCACACACGTCAAAGTTTTTTAACAGTTCTGATGAAATAATGAAATAATCGATCACACTACACCCATGCAATGGCACATAAGTAAATTCACCATTAACATCTCCTCTGCAGCTTCCATTCACCATTAGCAGATCATACATATAACAACTTCAATGGAGAGAAGCTCCAAACTTATTGACAACTGAATTGTTTGAACAGCGCCTAACAGACTCATCTTCCTCATCACATTCCAGGTTAAAGGTACAAGATGTAATGGCTTGGCCTTCAGGTTGTTCATTTCCTGTTCTAGCATTAAAATCACCTGTCACCATGATGTACACTTCAGCTTTCTCGATGCTTTGTCTTATATTTTCCTCCAGAATGACTATGCCATCTTTTATTTCATTATTGTTAGAGACTGGGCTTCCATCAAGTGCAATGCAACACGCCACAAGTAAAATATCTTTGTCCACATTAAACAACATGTTATCAACCCTTACAGCAACAATATTATCATCTTTTATTTTAAGAACTTCTTTCATATACTGACTGTAACAATTCTTTGCAAGCAAGAGAACTCCACCTGAGTTTCTGCCTTGGTTTGATAGCTTCCTCGCTGGGGTGCTAAACTTAACATAATCCGCGAAAACATCGCTGAAATCAAACTTACAATCAACAAAAGTTTCAGTCACACACACAAAATCAAAAGAACGCATGTAATCAACAAAATCAATGTCATTCAATTTCTATATAAATTTTCTACATTGTGGTTCAGAAATGACAATTGAAGCGATGGATGGTCAGGCCTGTCCTATTTAAAGTCACTGACAGAACACAATGACCTGTCACTGCCCATGAACACTCAGGTAGCAACGTATCAGTGTTTGCTATCGCCTTCGGCTCAAACAACCGCGTTGCCCATGTGCATCCCATTCCAAGCTGCCACACCTCGCACCAGTGTCACTGCCAGCGTTGGAAAGGCCGCCATGGCGTGTCACACCGTGACCTTTGCCCCCGGTCAAATGCTGTGTAGTAGGGGAATCGCTGCTTGTCGCTTCACTGCCCGGCCTGTTTCTGGATCAGCTGATTGGACACAATCCCTCACCAGCTTGCCATCACCTGCCAAGTTGGATGTTGCAGAAGTGGGACACTGTCACTGCGGCGTAGCTCCTGCATCAGGTCTCCTGGGTTGAACCATCAGCTTTCCTTCGACAAAGTAGGCAGCCTTGCCCTCCTTCTTCACCTGACTGATGATGGCAGCCTGTCTTCGGGTCAGGTCGTTGGCCACTCGGACTCCCTTTTCCCTGCAGTCTGGCTCGATAGTCTCTGTCACTGATGACTGACATCTTGTTCCTCCACTGACTGAATTTCATGACCATTGGCCCTGGGTTGGTCGCCTCTTGCCTGTCCGACATGACGCGCTCTGACAATGTCTGCTCACACCACTTCTTGTGTCCAAGCACACTGTTCAAAGTGTCTGTGGCAACACGAGCACAGGTGTCATTGTCCTCATGGTCACTGCTCTGTAGAATACCGAAGATTGTCACGTCTGGAGAAATCTTCCAACCTGTCCTTTTCAGCATTCATCAACGTGAGCTGTTCAATCAGTGTCTCCAGCTGCCAGACAACTGTTTTCCTTCTCCAGGCCATCACATCGCTGGCTGATCTGCTCACATTTGTCTTTCACCTGGTGTAGTTCAGTCTTTGTCACACACAAATCATTTCGTATATCGGCTGCCTGCTATTTGCTTTCCTGGCTCTGTTGGTGATTGGCAGTCAAGATTTTTTCTGCCATGTCCGTGCGATTGCTCCTAACTTTGCGCCGACGACTACCGTTTCGTCCGGAGTGACACTGACCTTCTCCTGCGGGCTGTTAGGGCCTGGGTTCTCCACATCACTGCTCAGCAGAACACGCCACAAACATAACACATCGTTGACAGCACACAACGAGGTCAACGCCAGCATGTGCAAGGCATGCTGACATGACGTGTCACAGCAGCTGTACACACCTTCTTCAGTTGTTGTATCATGCTGTTTACAGTGCTCCACGAAAACTGATACACTGTCTGATGTAAACAAAGCGACCACATTGTTTATTTCTACCACACACCAGCAACACAGAAATGCAGCAGAAAATATAGGCAGTGATAATGTCAACTCGAGTCACATCAATGTCACTCTGACCAGAGCTCACCTGTTCTGTTTTTCACCACACCACTCACTACACTTCAACCACAGAACTGACCTACATGAGCCCTCCACAAACATCATAAGTCAATCATGGTCACTTCGTGTATCTATTGTCAGACTTTCCTGTCACCTATTCAACCTGAGAGAATCCCTTGAAAGCTAGAATGTACAGAATGAATCAGAGCTTGTCATGGAGTCTGCTTACTCACCACCATCTTTCACTTTGCCCCAAGAGAGAGAGAGACAGAGAGAGAGAGAGAGAGAGAGAGTGTGTGTATGAACACAAAAATGTGCATGTGTGTGCCTGCATGTACGCATACATATGCGGATGCATGCATTGTGTGTTTGTCATCAATTCTAGTTCTTTTTCTGAACAATGTAAGAAGATTAAAATACAAAAAAAGAATGGGCATAGAAACAAGGCAGAAGATGCATGCAGTATTGTAAATTGGAACAGAAAGTGTGAAGTGCTAAGATTTTGCCCAGAGGAAGGCATGGGGAGTACCAGTGGTTGCAAACTTGTGTATGTACAAGTGTCCATCAATACCAATTCTGTACATGTCAATAAAAGATCACAGTATGCCATGATCTTTAAGTACATTCATGTTTGCTGTCACCTTCCCTATCTTAATGGCAACATGCTTAAGATAGGCTTTATGATGTCATGTTCTGGCAACACTTTACATGTGAGAGACATGCAAAAATGACCACTACATACAAAATATACATGATTTGAAATTATATGTTTACTTTAATGTCTGACCTTAATTTCAGTTGGGTAGTTTATGTGTAATTTCTGAAAAGTTGTTGATTATGTCTCAAAATTCCAATATGCAGAAAGAGTGAAAAGTATTTTTGTTCAGCTAAGAATGTTTGTACTGTACAGCAAATATACAGGAAATAATCTCTTTTTTTTTCACTTTATGGTAACATTCTCTTAGTCATATAAACCCATTCATTTTCAGATCCTTCAGCTATCACATGTCAAATTACCTCACTGACGTCATGCATTTTTCTTGAATTTTCATTCGTTACTATTCCTATCAAAGGACTGAATAGAGTGTGCATAGTAAGCCTTATATGTCTGCAGTATTAAAATGATATGCAAATGACCACACGTGAGGGGAAAGACCATTTTTCTCACTCACTGACTGGATGACCAGCCAGCGCTTTGTCTCGCTTGCAAAGATGGCGCGCGCAACCTTCGACGAGCGTAGCGACCAAATCAACGTACTTACACAGCTGAGCGGGCTCTGCTAATCATTTTTGACAAAGATAATAATCTTTTATTCAGCGACTCACTCGAGCATGAAGGTGAGATGATGATAGTGATGGAATTGCCGACCATATTCGTCAGTTATTGAGTCGTGCTGTGCGATCTCAAGAGTGTGTTCAGCTGACTGGTTACCAACGTCGAACGAGCTAGTGTGTACTCTGCACTGTGTGCGAGTGGCCAGCGACGTGTTAGTCAGCGCGAGAGGGGAGCGCGGCCTGCTCGCGGCGTGACACGGGCAGCAGGAAAGGTAGGGGAAGAGGAGGAGTGAAAGAGAGGGGTTGAAGTCCAGCAGGGGGGGCGTGGGGGGGGGGGGGGGGGGCGTGGGCGTGGTCGTGAACTGACCTGTCTGCATGAGGTGTGAGCGTCTGTATAGACTTCTAGACTGTTTTACTTTCATTTACAGGTGTAGTGTGACAATACAAACTTTATTTTTCTTTTTTTTTTTGCTTTGTGTTCTTTTTTGGATGTGAAGCTGTAGTGGTAAATACATATGTTTTTGATTGTGCAAAAAAATCTATCTATCCAAATCTAAATGCCTAAATATTTTTTTTATGATCAAAATTAAAACAAAAGAAGCCCAGATTCAAAATCTCCATTCAATTTCCTTCAATCATATATATTTCATTTTTATATCTTTTGTAGTTTCTGAGCTAGAATTTTTTGTTAATTATTACCCCCAAATCATTAGATCATGTGACAAGGGTGAAGGAATTCCAGTTGAAGATGTTACTCACTTCTTGCTAAGTCTGTTCAATTCCAAGGCTGCCAAACTTTCACTAACAACTTATCAAGGACTTCAAGGCCATACTGTCCAAACCAACTTGACGCTGGTGAGATCATTAACAGCTATGACCCTTGCATATCAGAGCTTGTGGCCTCCTCCAAGAATTCTGATTCTGACAAGTGAGGATCCAGAAGACTGCCCACTCTCACCAAGATGGGACTTACTTCTTGTCCTAAATTGTTTGGCTTCAGATATCTAAAAGCTGTCTGACAAAGCTTTTGATGGGGTGATATTCAGCAGATCCATATAGGGTACTATGTGACAAAGCTTTTGATGGGGTGATATTCAGCAGATACGTGTAGCGTACTATCTGACAAAACTTTTCAATTCCTTCGCCTACGCAGACTCTGCTCCGGTGAAGATTTTCACTGCACAAGCAGCCAAAATGTCTGATTTTTTCACCAACCGCGGCCACCCCAGTGCCATCATCAATGATGCTCTCAGCCGCACTGCAGCTAAATTCAGAACTTCTGCTTTGGAAACTAAGCCTCCCGAAGAGACAGACAGACCCACTGCCTGCCATCTCTTCCATCCTCACACTCTGCTCATCTGCATAATCCTGAAGTCTAACTGGCACATAGTAGAAAATCATAAACATGCCTTTGAGACAAAACCAATGATCACTTTCAAATGTGACAAAAACCTCTAAGGCCTACTGGTGCGCTCTAAGCTGAACAAAATCTCCACACCTAAGCCACCAGGTACTTTCCTCTGCTCCAAACCCAACTGCAAAATCTACTCTCTCACCAAACCAGATACCATCCTACGTAGCCCCAATGGCTCATTCACTATTAAACGCACTTTCTCCTGCCAGAGCCACAACATTGTGTATGCCATCCACTGCCAGATGTGTGGTAAGATCTATGTAGGTGAGACAACTCACACAACTGAGACTCGCATTTCTGAACACTTGGCCGACATCCGCCACTATCGGCCTAAACCAGTTGCTGTACACTTCAACCACGCCCAGCACAATATCAACTATGTCAAAGTCCTGGCACTTTGGCAATCAAAGAGTGTCAACCAGGACCGCCCTATGCAGGAATCTCATCTTACTGCTAAACTGGGCACCCTCTATCCTCATGGCATCAACATCAAAAAGTAGTATGTACCATTCCACCTCTGCAGCTCCAGCCTGCAATATCCTCCACCTACACACACCCATACTACCATACCTCCCACTGTTTACCTCAGACATAAGTTACAGCTAGCATCCCTTTCCCTTTTCCTACACTCTCTGAGTCTCTCCATTTACTACATCAATGTACTTACTCCCCCTCCCCTAGTAATGATGGGTGTAGTGGTGTTGGTGGGGATGGCGGTGGCTGGGGGTGGAGGTGAAAAAAAAAAAAAAAAAAAGGGGGGGGGGGGGGGGGGGCAGTGAGTTAGGCTGACATTACAAATGAAACACCTCATTCACACACACACACACACACACACACACACACACACACATGATAAATAGAATGCTAGCTCCTTTATCATTGGTCGTTTCCATCCCTTTCCCAGCGCTGCTGTTTTTCCTAGTGTTACTACTATCATTATTATCATCATTCAACAGTACTGTCTGCTGTTGTTTATTGAGCATTTCAGCTCCTTTCTACCTAATATTAACCTTACCAATATTACTTAAAACCATCATTACTGTATCACTATCATCATCATATTATTACCATTACTGTTATCATCATCACCATCATTACAACAATACTGATGTCATTGTTATTATTACCGTCATTATCATTTTTACCATTATACTTATAATCATTATATCCTATTTTCACTTACTCCATTGCCAGCATTAATTGTACTATTAAAATAGTAGTAAAACTTAGATACAATAACTTATTTATGAGAGAGAGAGAGAGAGAGGGAGAGATTGTGTTTAGGTGTGAATATGTTGCCGGAACGTTGGCGGAAATCAAGAAGGCTGTCAACAAACCCAGAGCCAAATCATCACAGGGCCAAACGGAATACCTTACCAGCTGTACAAGAAATGTCCCAAGGTGCTGGAGTGGCTCCACAGGCTGCTGCGATCAGCTTGGAGAAACCTGAAGATCAGCGGCCAGTGGATGACGGCAGATGGTGTGTACATCCCCAAAGAGCAAAACTCAAGTGACATCAGCCAGTTCAGGCTAATATCACTACTGAATGTCGAAGGGAAAATCTTCTCCTCTGTCATGGCAGCAAGGTTGACCAAGTACCTCATGGAAAACAAGTACTTGGATGTGTCAGTCCAGAAAGGTGGCATCCTAGGCATGGCTGGCTGTGTAGAACACGCCACAATGATCTGGCACGCAACCCAAAGAGCAAGAATAGAAAAGAGAGACCTGGATGTAGTGTGGCTTGATCTGGCAAACGCATATGGATCTGTACCCCATGAGATGATACAGATGGCTCTTGAGATGTGCCATGTGCCAAAGAACATCTGTGACATGCTCAAGAAGTACTTCAATGGCTTCTCAATGCGGTTCTCTACCAAGGAATACACAACAGATTGGATCAACTTGGAAGTGGGCATTGCATTGGCTGTGCAATTTCCCCAATACTGTTCGTGTTGGCAATGGAAGTCATCTTGAAAGCAGCAACAAGCAATGCAAGACAAACAGACCTTGGCGATGGATACAAGATGCCCCTTCTCAAGGCCTTTTTGGATGACACTACAGTGATTTCATCCACAGAAGATAAGACACGTCATGTGCTGGAGAGGCTGGACGACAGAGTTGCTTCATCCAGAATGAAGTTCAAGCCTAAGAAATCATGGAGTCTCTCACTGAGGAAAGGAAAAGTGGCCGAATCTGAGGTCTTCAGTGTTGCCAACCAGGCCATTCCAACAGTACACAGAAGAGCCAGTCAAGAGCCTTGGAAGATGGTATGATGATAGCCTGAAAGACACACACAGAGCAAAAGAAACCAAACAGATGTTGGAAGAAGGCTTGGAGACCATTGACCAGTGTAGGCTCCCTGGCAAATACAAGGTCTGGTGTCTGCAGTTCATGCTGATACCAAAGCTCCTATGGCCTCTGATAATATACGACATCTGCACCAGCATAGTGGAGGCAATGGAAGCCAAAATCAACAAGTTCACAAGGAAATGGTTTGGTGTCCCACCCTGTCTCACTGACATAGCACTGTACTGTCGCCAAGCAAAGCTGAAACTACCACTGAAATCCATCCTGGAGGAATACAAAGCAGGGAAGATAAGACTTCAAAGCATGCTGGAGGACTCAGGAGACAAGGTGGTAGAAGCAATCAAGCCCCAGCTGAAGACAGGCAGAAAATGGAAAGTTCAAGAGGCGATGGATTCTGCCTAAGAAAGTCTCAAGATCAGGGAAATAACAGGACACACACAGACCAAGAGACCAGGACTGGGGGTGACCAAACTGAATGGTGGTCAAAGGCCAAAGGAAAAGCCAAAAGAGACATGATGATCAGGAGATGAGAAAAGAAGAAGACCAAAAAACACTCCAAAAAAGCAGTCCAGCAGAGCCAGCAAGGGCAACAGACAACATGGGAGAAGCCTCACTTGGAATGACATTTGGCACATGGGCCCCTCTCAGGATCAGCTTCATTCTCAGATCTGCATATGACTTTCTGCCCTCAAATGCAAACCTGGTGAAGTGGGGAAAAACAGACGATCCTGCATGCCCCATCTGTCATGAAAAACAAACAGTGGAGCATGTCCTAAGCTCATGTAAAGTAGCCCTGGCTCAAGGAAGGTACACATGGAGGCACAACCAAGCGCTCAAAGAGATTGTACAAGCAGTCTGGGCTAGTACCAACACCACAAAAGGGAAAATCAGGACTCCAAAAGCACCCGCAACATTCTTCACGGCAGGAGGTAGCAAATCATGGCCAAGAACAACAGTGCCACTCGGAACATTCAGGCACAGTCTGCTGGACAGGGGCAGACGACTGGGAGTGCACTGCAGACCTCCCAGAATGGAAGAGTCACCCAAAGATCATCAACAAGAGTGGCATGAGACCAGACATAGTAGTCCACTCCCAGTCAACCAGGCAGCTGATCATGATCAAGCTCACGGTGCCATATGAGAACAGATTGGAGGCAGCTCAAATCTACAAGACTGAAAAGTATGCTGATCTGGCAAACAGCCTGAGGAGAGAAGGTTATCAGGTCAAAGTCCTCACTGCAGAAATTGGAGCTAGGGGGTTTGTAGGAACGTCTGCATACAGCCTCATGAAACAGCTCTCAGTTGCAGGGAGAAAAAAAAAAAAACATAGGAACGTCTGCATACAGCCTCATGAAACAGCTCTCAGTTGCAGGGAGGAAAAAAAAAAACAGAGCCCTGAAAGCAATGGGCAGAAGTGGTAGAGAGGTGTTCAAGTTTGGATCTGGTCAAGGGAACAAAAGTGTACTTCATAGGGCTTGAATTTCCCTACAAATATCAGGTGCCCCAGTAGCTCAGTGGTTAGAGTGTGAGTCATTAAGCATTAAGAGCATGTTCAGAGGGTCATGGGTTCGAATCCCAGCCATGGCTCCTCCCAAGATGGGAAAAAAAGGGGCAGCAGAGGGACATCCGGAGTCATGAACTGGGTGTGGCCCAACCCCCCTACAGTGTCAGGAAATAAGGGCCCAAACACTTGCTTGAAGGGGATTCTCTTCTGAGGACTCTCTGCTGCCACGTTCTCCACGAGTTTCTTTCTACTGTTGCCCCTCCCCTCCCCCAGTTAGTATGTAAACCCATCCCCTTCTTCCCTCCACTCTCATAGCATCAACACCATAAAATAACATGTACCTATCCCACCACTGAAATTTCAGCCCATAATATCCTCCAACAACCCACATACTACCATATCTTCCACTATTTATCTCATACATAACTTACAGCTATTTTCCTTTCTCTTCTCACTACACTCTTTCTATTTCTCACATCAATCTCTGTTTATTCAGATACTTGCCCACTCCATTTTCTTCATTTGGTTTTCTTTTAATTTCACATAATATTTCCTCTACAAGAGGTTCTGTGCCATCTTCCCTCATTCCAGTGCATATGTTGTGTAGATGTTTGTAACTATGTGTGAAAACACACACACACACACACACACACACACACACACACACACACACATGCACACACACACACACACACACATATATTTATTTGTATTTCTTTATTTCATTGTATTTATTTATTCATTTAATCAGTATACCTTTTGTTATAACTTCATAACTATTACTAATGTTTATATGTACCACTACCATTAATATACTTATTATTCTTTACAATATTTCTGACATTCAAGTTTACCAGTTTTCCAGCCTCCTATAGCATCACTATCATTACTGTATAGTTACAATCGCAATTATTAAGAAAACTATTACTATACATAATGTTTAAGAAAACTATTACTATACATAATATGTATATATACTATACACAATATGTGTACATAATATGCATAAAATTATGGGAAGGATGGAATCTAATTGGTATATCAATAATTATATCATGATTATTGATAAACCTATTAGATTCCATCCTTCCCATAATTTATACCTTCTATCTCCTTTCTGTTCTTCCTGTCCTCCCCTCTCCCTCCTACCCTTGGTTTTTTGTTGTTGTTGTTGTTGTTGTTGTTGTTGTGTGTTTAATAATCCCTTTAGTAATAATACATTTAGTATCATTACTATCATCAAAATTGTTGATTTTTTAAAATTATTATTTCTATTTATCTATACTATTATCTGATTATTTTTCAATTATTTACTTATCTATTCATTATTATTATTATTTTTACTTTGTATTTTTTAAGTTTTATTTTTTTTTTATTATTATTCATTTACTCATTTATTTATTTTTTTTTTCTTTACAATTTTTTTTTTTTTTTTTTTTTACAATTTATGTTTATTTTTTTTCTTTCTTGAATTTATTATGATTATCATAAAAATGTATTTTCTAAATATATTTCTGTATCATTTTCAGAACCTGCATTAAATTGATGTGTGACAGTTCCGATATAGTAGAGAACGTGACAATCATCATTGCCCTTCCCCTACCCCTTTTTCTCATACCAAATCAAGACATCCGTCAAGCACAGCTCACAAAATATAACGGCTTGTCTGTTTGTACACCTCCACTGAAATTTTGTGCTCTGAAAAATACTGCTGAATGGCAACTACAGACATTTTTGCTTTCTTGTTTTTAGAGCCAATGTCAAAATTTGATTTTTTTTTTTTTCATCACTGATTTCTAATACAGAATCATTCAATGTTGCCTCTTTGTTGCCACTTTTCTGAATGAATGAACACACTTCTGGCAGTGACATCACATGGCTGTTACTCCAGCAAGTACAACAAGTGGAGAAAAATGCTCAGTTGAAATGAAATCACAGGTTTCATGGTTGGCAAGATTGCAGTTTTTCTACTTGCCTATAATACCTTTGCTGGGGGTAGGATGGAGTGTGAAACACAGAAACTACTACAGATGAATCATCACTAGAACATCAAGCCTGCAGTTGTAACGGCTTTGTTCAATCACTCAGACTGCTTGTTCAAGGGCATGTGGCAGGGGGGACAGCACAGGCTTTAAAAATTTTCCAGCTAACCCAGATGAATATAGTGACACCCTTTCAGGGCCTGAGTATGCCATGTTACATCCTCTCAAGTGATTTGCACTTTCCCCCTCTTAAGTTGTACTTCTTGGTTTGAATTTGCATTTTGAAATTCCTTCTGGTCATTTTCCCTGTTCTCTTTTCCTTTTCTTAATTCTTCCGTTTCCATGTCTGCTACGCAGGTCTGCATGTGGTTCACTCTCCTAAAGTCTGTTTTTGGTTGAACTTTTCCTCTCAACAATTGCTTGGAAGCTCCTTGGACTTTCCATTCTTCCACTTTGAGTGTAGTTAGGTAAGCGACAGAAAAAGATGAGTTCCCCACTTACTGAAACAGATGTTTCTATCATTCACCAATCTATACATTTAAGCCCCTCTCTCATCTGCCCTCACAGCCCACTGCACTGAAAGTGGTGGAAAACCCCTCTCACTGGACAATTCAATTTTGTCTGTTTAGCTGATGATGCCCACTCTGAGTAGTTGCACTCGATAAAGCCACATGATAGAAATTAGAAAAAGAAATGTATTAAGATGGGGAAAAACATGTTTTTCAACATTTTCACATGCTCTCTGTTGCACTCTATTAGATACTGAGGCATCTGGAAATACGTACTTGGAAGAACATAAACTGCATCAGTTTGTTGACCTGTGGCTCCATGATTTCCACAGTAGTCTGGTAAATCTGGAGACGATTCTGCTGTTCATTGCTCTGTACCTGTGAATCAGAAAGTATGAGAATTAAAAACACATGCAACAGAAAGTATGATAATTTATAACTAAAACCATCAAAAAGTAGGACAGTTTATAACCAAACTCATGCATTTTGACCTCTTTTCCAGATCATGTGTCTTTTCACAGTGAATGAAGAGGGCTATCAAGTTTGGAGAGGAGTCATCACAAGATACGTTAGCCAAGTTCAGGCAGCAAGAAGTGACTTCTCTTTTACATGTGCACACACTTTTGGAAGAGACTGTCCCCCTCACACAGTCACAGCAGACTGTTCTACAGGAACTTCCAGTCACACTCAGTGATTTCCAGAGGCAAATCTCTGCATGGTCTTGTTGAGATTATGGATTCCATGCACCTGCTGCTGTAGTGTTGTGGATTCCTGGCCGCAAGGCCATAGGTTTAATCCTCATCAGAGCTATCTATTTTTCATTTCATTCTGCCTCACCTGGCTCCTGCCTAGTAGAGCTGAAATACCTGTGGCTTAACTGATAGACTGGGACTAAACAGTCGAGTTTCATCCACTTAATGGATGCATCTCTGACAGTGTTGTTCAAATTTCTTGACCAGAATTGCAGGTGTCTGTATCTCTCAAGCTTGGTTAATGCCGGGATACATGTGACTTCATGAATTCATGGAATCTCATCTTAATCGTAAAAGTTTCACATTATCATTAAAAAGGCAAATTTTGATTCGTAACATGAAAACCACAGTGCTTACATTATACGTTGATTATGAGTGGGTATACATGTGCGTGTGTATGTGCATATGTGTGTATGTATGTGCACGTGCATGTGTGTGTGTGTGTCTCTGTGTATGTGTGTGTGTGTGTGTGTGTGCGCGCATGTGTGTGTGTGTGTGTGTGTGTGTGTGCGTATGTGTGCATGTGCATGTGCACACATGTGTGCATACATGCACATCCATGCTTGCCATGTATGTGTATGTATGCACGCACAAGTATATGCATGTGTAACAAGATTTTTTTCAACTTAAACAACAGCAAACTGCACTCACCTGTGGAAAAGCTCGTGAACAACTTCGCCATGTATACAGCATAACCGCATATTCTTCTCCTTCTTCAAGAATCAAATTCTGAAACAAAACAAAAACAAAAAGAAACAATGTTATTTCATCATGAAAAAGTCACACAGTGCCCTCTAGACTAGGATGTGGATCTTTAATATCATTGGTGGCACCATAAACAATTGTCTCTTCTTCAGTTGTTCTACCGAGTTCTGGTTTCATCATGCAGGATACTTGTATGCTCTTTGTCAAAATTTTAACTGCAAGATCCCTTGACATTCAAGTATAAAGCTTTCAAAGCAAACAAAGCTGCCTGCAATTCTAACAATTGATCTGTAAATATTAATTTCTTTTATTTCTGTCTCTAAAATTGGCTCTCCTCCCCTGTGTCCCTCTTCTAACCCCAACAACCACTATCACCTCCCCACCCCCACAGTCACTACATCACCTTTTATCTTTACTTTTAGTTCACTTAGGGTAACAGGCAATATAAATTTTTCAATATTCACTTCACACTATTCCAAGACCTCTGTTTATGTGCAGCCAACATAAGTGTGTCAACATCTCATGTGCCCACTTAGATGCGCTCTGTCAGTGTTCTGAAAGTTTCATAAACAGAGGCTCATACCCTGATTTGCAGTTGTTCTGCAAACTGGCCAACAGGCGTTCAGCCATCATCAACTGGAAATCACCCTGAACTGATAAAGATACACCTATTTCTGTAATTAATATCAATAAGTCACACTATACATTCTAATAAATAGTAATAAATATTACAGATTCATCGAAAGACAGAGCAAAAACTATAAAACCCATTCCACACATCCCTACCACTCATGGCTAAATTTACACCACACCTTTAAAACATCAAACTAGGCTAAAGCAAGTAATGTGCAGCAGGAGTTATGCAATCATATTAAAGTGAAGGGACGGTTACATGGGTATAAAACGCACATCAACATGATCAGGGTTCCTGATTTACCTGCAGATGTGCGTTATGCCTCCAAAATATCTTCTGAAATTTTTTTTAACTGCATGACTCTTTATCAAAGTTATTTGGATGTTTATCATCATCAGAGCTTTCATGAATGACTGTTTTTCTTTATATGAGGAGGCAATAAAAGTTTCAAAGTAGCGTGGATTTCTTTCTCTTGTCAGGACTTTTCCTGTCCATGTGCTTTGCAAGCATACAACACACAATGTGTCTATAGCTTGTGTTTCGTGAAGCCAAGGAACAAACACAAAATTTAACTTGACCGTTGCTCCACTGTCAGAGCTAGTGCCCCAGTGGACTACTTTTTCTAAACATCATTTTATGTTTCGTCAAAAGTGTTGATTTGTTTTCTTGACTCATGTCTTGGACTAGTCACCTCCAATCAAAAATAAAAGAAGAAAGGATTCTTCTTCAGAAGTAAAAAAAAAAAAGTTATCCCATTTTCAGAATGTAATTCTTTCTGAATATTACTGGCTGATGATGACAGCCAGCTATAAGGCAGTGGTGCTGTCGTGGTTTGATGCAGTTTGAAGTCCTTATAAAGCATTCGATGATGAAGGCACCCTTTTGCTGACACAGTGTCCTTAAACTTTAAAAGACCTGTCTTTACTCACCATGAAGAAACTGATGACCACCACAGAATTAGTTCAATAAATTATAATGTTGAATCAGTTACCGTTTTTGTTTTGTAGTTATACTAGTATCAAAGTTTAGAGAGAACTTAAATGCTGTCTCTCTCTCTCTCTCTCTCTCTCTTTCTCTCTTTTCATCTCATCCCTTTCCATCTCTCTCTGTGTGTCTTTGCTCAGTGTGTTTGAGAAATTATGAGAGACAGAACTGGACATTTCTTTGAAAATCTACATCCACCCAGCTATTTAAAGGTCTAGCTGAAATTGGAAAAAAAGGAAAGAAAAAAAATGGTCTCAAATCCTGATTCCTTTAATCCTCTTGCATAAATAATGGAATGGAATGTGGTCAGTTCACGACCCTAGTCTGTGTGAAGAATTGTTTCCCACACCCCATACTACTGCTAAGATTTCACTGGACACCTCTCAGGGATGCCCATTTATTTTAGCCAGCCTTGACTTAAAACAAGGTCGCAGTGTGTTAGGGAAAGTAAAGCAGCATGTGTGGTCAGTTTGTGGCCATAACAAACACCAGGGGAGACAAACAGAGTGGCCAGATACAGGCAAAACAAATACAAGAGGGGTTAAAAAGCTGAGCTGAGAGTAAAAATACCTCTTTGTAATGTCTGAGAAAGGGTGCTGTTACCCCTTACTACAACAATGGATCTGAAGCCCTGATGATGATCATGCACACTAGCAATTTTCAGAAGAGTGTTGTCACTAGACTAGACTTATGACATACAGGGAGGAATTGTTTCAGTGGAATCATTACACACCCATGGCTGAGGGAAAGAAAGTGAGGAAGTGGGATAACTAATGTTTTCAATCTAGTTTTATTAAAGAACTATCACTCTGAGTGGAAAAAAGTCATAGTTTGCATTCTTTCATCTTGTGTGTTGCAAATGTATTACACAGATTAATCTGATCGTCATTCAACATCCCATGTGACTTGGGAAGCAAATTTTCATGTCTAAAAAAAAGGTCATCACAGGTGTAAGGACACAGTTGTGTATCTGTTGTCTAGCCTGTAGCATCAGCTAGAGATGTTGTTCAGTCTGTCCAGCTCCTTTGTTTCCTTCACTGTCCATGTCCATTGATTATTACCCCTAAAATGACTGGCAATAAGGGTCTTCAAGTAGCACAGCACTGCAAAAATTTTGAAAAGCTGAATAATCATAACATACTTTGTATCTATGAACACTGGAAACTGTCAATGTTCTCTGTTGTTAAAAAAACAAAACAACAACAAAAAAAAAACTTCTGTCGGTCGTTCAACAAACCAGACTACAAAGTGTGTGCTTTGGTCAAAGTGACTCTGCTTTTCGGCCAGTCATGATCTTTTCTCTGATCTGGTCATCAATTGGGAAAATGACATTTCCACATGTCAAGAACAAAACTGACTGCATGGGTTTTATATCTGTATAGATGTCCAGGCTCTGTGTTTTCTTCCATATCATCAAGTTTTTTCAAAAGAAAGTATTGATGACACATATACTATTGTTAAACACTTTCAAACATAAAAAAATTAATATCAGTCAACATTCACATGAATTATCTACCTAATCCATAGTTGCAGCTCAGCTGTTTTCATGTACTGTTACCTGAAATGAGGTTCAAGTTTGTGTTTCAATTTTTACTAAGTTGTAATTTCATGTGCAAGTGTTAAACCCACTCTCATTCTGACTTTCATTAAGAGCTTTTCCCAGTCAAGACATGAGCTCTGACCTCTTCTATGGAGATGCCAGCAAGATTTTAACTTTTGCATCATGGCCTTGCATGGGTCCATATGGACCTAGGTTAGTTTTACTTTGATTGCAACTGTATTTAGTTTTCTATTTAAAAAAAAAAAAAAAAAAAAAAAAAAAAAAAAAAAAAAAAAAAAAAAAAAAAAATGCTACGACCGACAAAATGACAGCCCTGATATGGCCCTTTCCAGTCAGTAAGGCTAAAAGCAACATGAATCAATCTGAATCAGTTTTTTTCTGTGTTAGCATCTGTGTTAATGGCAGTCATGTGTTACACATTCTGGTGGTGCAATCAGCAACTGCTATGCAAACTCCCAAAACCTAGGTGGTATGATTAATTAATCTGTGAATATGCATACCTATTATTAACCTACAATACATTCTACAAACAATTCAAATGTTTGTTATTCTGTCCACAGTTTACATGGTATTAAACAGAATAAACATAAGCTGAAATGATGAAGAAATTTTGTCCCTGTTGAATGCACTCATGTAAAAATAGGTCTGGGCCAGACATTCTGTTCACTCAAAGAAAATGACTTACATTACTTATCACCTCTCCTTTCCAGGTAGTGATTGCCATGTGGCCCCTGTCTGACTCACAGCACTTAGTCATTGAAATGTGACCTCTCCTACGTTAGAGTGCCCCTTGCAGCACCTTTCCAGGGTGCTCCCCCCCCCCACCACCCCCCACCCCCCAAATTTCCACAAAGTTGCTATCATGATGTGACATATGTCCAGAAGTATAACTGTAATGTAATGTAAAAGGATATTTAGAGAGAGTGCTTTACCTCGCAAGAGCCCAAAGTGCATATTACAAAAAACATGATAAAATATTAATTCTAACTCAAAGCACACACACACACACACACACACACACACACACACAAACACACACACACACACAAACACACACACACACACACACACACACACACACACACACACACACACACACACTCACACATGCATGCATAAGCACAAGCGCACACACACCACACACACACCACACACACACACACACACACACACACACACACAAACACACACACACGCAGACAGACACACGAGTGCAACAACACGCGCACAGGGATAAGTGAATATCGTTAATCAGTCCGAGGGAAAAGATGTGTTTTAAGGGAGGTTTTAAAAGTTTCTAAAGAGTCCGTGTTAGGTCGAGAGAAGAAGGCAGACCATTCAACAGAACATTGGAAGACTGGGCTCCATAATCTTAGTTGGCACCCAGCTTAGGAGAGGGACAACTCTGATTTCATACCTAGGCAGGTGGGGCTTGTTAGCCTTGCCAGACAGTTCATCTTGGAGAAAGACACTCTGATGTAACACCTACTGACCCAAGGACCTTGCAGTTACTGTTCCAACTTGCTAGGCCATGACAGATGAACCCTGGATGTAGAAGGAGGGGCCAGTTCAATGCACACTTCACTCCGTCTAAAAATTCTACTGTGCAGGATCAAAGGACGCATCCATGCCCATGACCACCAATGATTCCATGTCCTGTAGTGATAGGAAAGGACCAAAAATAGCAGGTAGTAAATGACTCTGGAAGCCGCAGTCTCAATCCTGCATGCAGGTTGTTCAGGATATTGGTCATCTGATACTGACCTAAGGACGACAACATCATTTTGGTACACCCTGAATGACCAGGCAGCCTTTTCTAGGGACAGCATTGCTTGTCCCACAGGGAGAAGGGCATAGAAAAGGTGGCCTAAACAAAGTTTGTCTCCTGTACCCTCCCAGTTGGCTAGCCACAGTCAACAGACATCTTTTCAAGTGGCTGAACAACATCAAAGAAAGAAAGCTATAAAGCTACCAAGGGTCTGAAAGGACTGAAACTCCTTTGATGGAACATCAAAATCATGCTTGATATAGCAGACAGCAGTCGTCCAGAATGTTGCTCCTTGCTTATTGCACACAAACTGTCAAGACTGAATATCAACATGGCTGCTCTAAGCAAAGTTCGCCTTTCAGTGGAAGGCAGACTCCAAGAACACAGCACCGAATACACACTCTACTGGTCAGGCAAACCAGCAACAGAGAAATGTCTTTCATGCATTGGTTTCAAAGCCAGAAACTCCATTGCTTCCATGCATGAAAACCAGCCAAGAGGTCATTCTGACCGTATCATCACTATGCACCTCACACTGAGA
>JADBJO010003550.1:37500-60000 GCA_016801955.1 Conus betulinus
TATCTGGTGGCTGTTATATTCCTCCCAACATCCATCAAAGAATAGATGATCAGGGAATAAGCAGCTGTGTTGAGAGGAACTGTTCACACTTTTCTATTATAATGACCAGCTAATCATTCGCAGAGAGAGAGAGAGAGAGAGAGAGAGAGGGAGAGAAAGTGTGTGTGTGTGCGTGTGTGTGTGTGTGTGTGTGTGTGTGTGTGTGTGTGTGTGTGTGTGTGTGAGTGTGTGTATGCGTTCAGGCATTCAAGCATGCATATGTGCACGCACGCCTGCGTGAGTGTGTGTGTGTGTGTGTGTGTGTGTGTGTGTGTGTGTGTGTGTGTGTGTGTGTGTGTGTGTGTGTGTGTGTGTGTGTGTGTGTGTGAGTGTGTACACAAGCACTCTTTTCTGCTTTCCTTGTGCAAAACAGTCATGGTGTTGGCATCAAGAAATTAATGCCATAGTGAGCTGTGTATAAGGGTGGATAATCCAAGTCATTGTTAGTGATAATCAATCAAATTTGAGACAGGCATACTGACAGACAACTACTGAACCAGCCAGCCAGCCAGCAGCCAGCCGGAGACAGACCAAAACTAAAATAGAAAGAGTTCTAACTTTTTTCCATCTCCTATTAAACTAAATAACAAATGAAACCTATTTGCCATACTGTTTTCCCTAAAAATACATACATACCACAGAAAAAAGCAATACAGTTGTATTATCATTAAAGTAATACTGCTAGTAACACCAACTGATTTGTTGCAACCTATTTCAGTTTTTTAAAGTTTACTTTGAATTCTGTTGTGCTTGGTATCATATTAGCTCAATCAAAAAAAAAGTCTGATTTCAGTTTTAGTAGGTTTCAATGTGTCTGGGTATGTTTCAGCCAGATATAACGAAACCCTTGACAAACCCATCCGATCGGTCCCACTCAAAACCCAAACCAAAGAACAGATTTCAAATCTATGCCCACTCTCCCCTCTAAAAACACAACCCCCCCCCCCCCCCCCCCCCCCCCCCCCCCCCCCCCCCCCCCTCTCTCTTAGAACAGTGTGAGCTGTCCGACTTTGCTCTCTCATACAAGAGAAAATTGCATCATGCCACTCAGTCATTCCTATCGGCCTACCTCCCTTCCCCTCTCACCCTCCTTCCCCATACTGGGCGACCTACAAGGCAGAAAAATTTATACTGCATTGTAACACACACACAATTGCCAGTCTCATCCCCCCCCCCCCCCCTTCTCCGGTGCTATCCACCACCACCACCCCCTCCCCCCCCCCCCCCCCCCCCATCCTGTGACACAAAGGCATGCTGCCGCTGTGTGTCCACCGCCACCGCCACCACTGCCCCCCCTTCTCTTTCAGGTCTGTCGTCTGCAGACATCTGGTAAATGATGTCACTGTCCCCCTCCCCCGGGCCGTCCACTGACGTCATGCACTTTTCTTGAATTTTCATTCGTTACTATTCCTGTCAAAGGACTGAAATGGAGTGTGCGTAGTAAGCCTTATATGTCTGCAGTATTAAAATGATATGCAAATGACCACACGTGAGGGGAAAGACCATTTTTCCTCATCACTGACTGGATGACCAGCCAGCGCTTTGTCTCGCTTGCAAGATGCGGCGCAACCTTCGACGAGCGTAGCGACCAAATCAACGTACTTACACAGCTGAGCGGGCTCTGCTAATCATTTTTGACAAAGATAATAATCTTTTATTCAGCGACTCACTCGAGCATGAAGGTGAGATGATGATAGTGATGGAATTGCCGACCATATTCGTCAGTTATTGAGTCATGCTGTGCGATCTCAAGAGTGTGTTCAGCTGACTGGTTACCAACGTTGAACGAGCTAGCCTAGTGTGTACTCTGCACTGTGTGCGAGTGGCCAGCGACGTGTTAGTCAGCGCGAGAGGGGAGCGCGGCCTGCTCGCGGCGTGACACAGTCTGCAGGAAAGGTAGGGGAAAAGGAGGAGTGAAAGAGATGGTTGAAGTCCAGCAAGGGGCGTGGTGGGGGGAGGGGGGGCGTGGTTGTGAACTGACCTGTCTGCATGAGGTGTGAGCGTCTGATAGACTTCTAGGCTGTTTTTACTTTCATTTACAGGTGTAGTGTGACAATACAAACTTTATTTTCAACTTTTTTTGCTTTGTGTTCTTTTTTGGATGTGAAGCTGTAGTGGTAAATACATATGTTTTTGATTGTGCAAAAAAAATATCCAAATCTCTAAATGCCTCAATATTTTTTTATGATCAAAATTAAAACAAAAGAAGCCCAGATTCAAAATCTCAATTCAATTTCCTTCAAAAATCATATATATTTCATTTTTATATCTTTTGTAGTTCTGAGCTAGAATTTTTTGTTAATTATTACCCCCAAATCATTAGATTTCCCTGGCACTGGGCCAGCCTTTGTTATGTAATATTTCAGGCAGTGAACGGGTTAAGTTCAAACAATTTCTGAAGCGAATGATGATAAGAATAGATCCCTCCCCCCTCCCTCCTGTTTGACTGACACCTTGTCAGCCAGAGCAGAAACCTGATTTGGCAGTTTAGAATACATATATGAGAGACATAGAGTCGCAACTTCACTGACCCCTCAAGACTGCCTGTAGATCAGAACAGTGAAAGACAAACAAAGGATTAGACAGAGAAGACCTGGTAACCTACTGGTACTCCCTGATCTCAAGTCTCATTCACTGTTCAGCCCAGGACAAGTAAGTTGAAACTATGTTTTACATTTTTGAATCTAAGTACTGATTTTATGTATGCCATGTGGGTTAACATGGTAACTTTGTACAAATACTTGGTGACATTTATCAAACTGATGAATGACTATTCTGTGTAGTAGTAGTTTGCTTGCCATCATATGGCAAAAGCTCTTTCTCCGTGTGGTTATGATTCTTTGTTAACAATCTGACCACTATTCTTTGTGTTCATCCTGACTTTTGCCAGTATGCAATCCTGTCTGTTAAAATGATTGATTTTGATCAGAAAAACAGTTTGCCTGTGCTAGGTTAGAAACTGCTAAGCTGATTTTGCAAATACTGGTGACTGTTGGAATGATTTGTAGAGTATAACTTTAAGTCTATACCACACATGTGTACTTGGACTAAGTGTAGCCCAAGTCAATGTGATTTAATTCCTAAGAAACATGGAAGAGTTGTGTCTGCCTGAAACTGTGTAGCATTGTATTACTGTCTCCAACCCTTTTGTGTAAGCTTAATGCAGCCTTTAAACAAAAGTGGAGATTGATAGTTGTAGTAGAAACTCAACCACAGAGAAAACTTTGCAAGCTGAGTCTCACACCTCTTCTGAAAGAAAAAAAAGGGGTAAATGTGTGCACTTGACAAACCAGCCATCAGATTCTCACCTACAGACCAATTTCTCTTTATTGCAGAACTGGGATCCTGGTCATGCTACACACTGTGGCAAAACCATACTCTGGGGCTATGCCAGAAACCGAGAGAATGCCAGACACCATGGCTACACTTTAAACCAGGGCGATACCAGACAACCAATCTACACTGGAGGGGCAGTCACCAGCCACAGGAGAGAACAACTACCCTCTCCGATATAAGTTTAAAAAATTAACTCCCCCGGACTCAAACCCATCAGACCCTTACCCTCACTTTATGATGAAACAATGAGAACCTGTCTATGAGTACCACTTTGGCTACTACACTGGGTGTATGCAAGCGAAGTGAATGTGTAAGAAAACTATGCATTCTGAGTAATTTAGACAGGCCCACTGTATTCCAACTTAAGCGGCTGCACTGAGTGTAAGCACGTAAAGTAGGAATGAGGAAGGGCTCCTCATTGTTGTAGTTCAATGAGGACTAAAACCTTGCCTACTGAAGTGACATGTAAATACTTACCTATGTGTAAGCAAGTAAAGTTGAAGTGTGAAACTGCACTTAACTTGTGTCAGTTCTCTGTTGTTCAATCAAATGTTGAATGTTTGAACTTCTGTCTCTCGGAGCTATAAGTACTTCTAAGTACTTCGATGACTAGTACTGGAAAGTTGCTCCTTCCACCACTAGTAAGAGAGAGGGTGTGGGTGAAATGTTAAGATAATTCTCATCGAGAAATTATTCCAAGTCCTTCCCTTAGAGGACCCACCTACCACTCATCCACCTCTCATCACACCAGACTCAACTGGTTCTGGTAAGTTTCAGTCAGTTTCATGAAATACTGGGACCAGTGGTGAGAGTGTGTACAGAGGGTTCCAAGCTGTCATCATATACAATGTAATCTGCTTGGACACTGGATGTTGTAGCCATTTTGAAAGTGTAGCTATTGAGGCAGACAACTGTCAGAGACAGTGTTTAAAACTAACCCCTTTTAACCTTTACAAGTCAGTGTCAAAAATGAACCATTTAACCCTCACAAGCCTGGGTAACCTCTCCTGCCAGGCCAGTTTGGGCTGATCCACTTGAATGAAAAGGATACTTCATTTGTTTCTCACTGTTCATAAGCAGATGTACTACTTTATTAAACAGAATATTCCAGACTTAGTCAAGAAAGCTAAGACTAGTTTTTTTGTTTTTTTTTTTTTCCAACACTGATCTCAGCTAGCAAGACCTGTATGGAACTCTATTGCAACATGAACCAAATTCTAGGCAAAAGAAAGACTGCAGTATTTCCCACCAATGTAAACCTTTAAAACTTTTTGATATCCTTTTTAATTTTTCCCCGAGACAAAATAGTTGCACTCCATGATGCATTTACTTCCTGTAGTCCCTTCATGAGTTTCTCCACTTATTCTGGTCCAACTCAGTCCACGTTCAACCAGTTACACCTCAGTTCATGAAAAAGAGATTGTCAAGAAAAAACAAACAACAAAAACAAAAAAAAAAAAAACATGTGAACTTGACCCTATCCCCAACCACTCTTCTTTATGAAAACCTTGACACCCCACTACCTGTCATCACAAATATCTTCAACAGGTCTCTCTTGAGTGGCTCAGTCCCTGATGATTTCAAAACTGCAATTGTGAAACCTCTTTTGAAAAAACAAATCATTGCTCATTCCAAATGAACTGAAAAATTTTCTACTAATCTCCTTTCTTGTAAAACATTTTAGAGAAATTGGTCCTCCATCAATTATCCCAACATCTTGGTCCTCCATCAATTATCCCAACATCTTCTTAAGAATAATATTTTCAGTTTCCACCAGTCAGCATATCATGCTGGACATAGCACAGTACTGCTCTCATCTGAATCCTGAATGATATTGTGACATCTCTTGATGATGACAAAGCATCTGTTCTTCTTCTCAATCTGTCTGCAGCTCTGCAGCTTTCAACATAATTGATCACAAAATTCTCCTTTAACTTTTAAGTACAATTTCAGCATATGTGACATTGCACTAAACTGGTTTTGGTCATTTCTGTCAACCAGACAACAGTTTATCCTCATTTTTGGGAAATGGTCTTGAAAAATGTCAGATTTTGGTGTGCCCCACAGTTCTGTGCTAGGTCTAGCATTTCTCATAATATGCATGGCACCTCTGACTGAGATCAATACCAACTGTTCTGTCCATCATGAAATGTTCACTGATGACACTCAACTTGAGCATTCTGACATGCTAAATAACTCTGACAGTCTCATCAAAAAATTTCAAGTTTGTGTCTCTGATATCAAACACAGGA
Organism: Conus betulinus; assembly: GCA_016801955.1. Taxonomy (NCBI): domain Eukaryota; kingdom Metazoa; phylum Mollusca; class Gastropoda; order Neogastropoda; family Conidae; genus Conus; species Conus betulinus. The sequence goes on from JADBJO010003550.1 coordinate 43,128, forward strand.
TGTCTCACAATAAGCTGAAATTAAAGGATGATAAAACAGAGGTATCTGGTTGATATAGCACTCTCAGGCTCAAGGCCTCCATCTTCATCTGTCAATACTCCTAAGCTCCACTGACATCTTATTTATGCCATGTGATCTTGACTTTAGCTTCTATTTCGATTCTGATCTCACTCTGAAACACCAAACAGCCCAAATCTTTCAAGTATCCTTTCTTGAACTCCATCGCATCAGCTCTATTCAGACTTTCCTTACAAAAGGCACCATGAAAATGGCGTCTTCCTGCATCCTGTCAAGATGAGATTATTGTACTGCTCTTCCCCTTGGTGTACCTGCAGCCTATCTCCTTCCATTACAACGTGTTCAAAAGTCAGCTGCTTGTCTTACCTACAAGGCACCTAAAACAAAATTATGTCATATTTCCTGGAAAAATTACACTAGCTCAAAATCGAGCACAACATTCAGTATAAGTTTGCGTGTCTGTGCTGTGTAAGATTACTACACGTGAAGCGCCTGCCTGTCTCTATGACCTCTTCAAAATACATATTCCTGCATGTTCCTGCCGTTCTTCCTCTGATGACTAAGTTTTTCAAATTCCCTCATACAACTGACAGCAGCATGGTTCAAGGGCATTCTCATTTTCTGTGACGCTACCTGGAATTTGCTACCTTTCCAACAACGTCATGTGCCTTCCTTTGCGACTTTCAGTCAGCACTTTAAACTTATCTGTTTTTAAACGCAAGTTGCAGAACTCCAATTGAAATATTGATAAATTGCTAACTGTCACTTGTACACTTTGCTTGTGCACAAATGAGCTGTTCACTGTGATATGCTGTGTATATGTGTCTACATATGCAATATTGTTGCAAGTATGTGTGTGTGTATGTGTGTTCGTGTGTGTGTGTGTGTGTGTGTGTGTGTGTGTGTGTGTGTGTGTGTGTGTGTGTGAGTGTTTGTGTGTGTGTGTGCGTGTGCATGTATGTGCGTGCGTGTGAGTGTGTGCGCAAGTGCTTGCATGTGCGCACATGTGAGCGTGACCGTGTGTGTGTGTGTCTATTCTACTGAGGCAAACAATTTCACATGGCTATTGCCAAATGATTCTGTATTAAATTATTATCATTTTACATCATATCATGCATGTTCAGACTTTTTTTGTCAAATTTTTCTTTTCTTTCTTTGCATAATTTTTTTCAAACCAAGCATAAAAATAAGGCCGATTGTTGAAATTGTTTTGCAAAATTTAGCAAGCCTATGTGGAAGGATGTTCTGAGCAAGTTATCTTCCTTCATAGCAATTTCATACATATTCATGAGATACATAAATCTGGTGTGAGTAATGCAGATACTTTGCCCAAATGCTGTTCAGGCATAGGTTGAGAAATGATATTCAGATGTGCTGAAACAACATTCAGACATAGGGTTGAATGAGTTTATTAGACAACTACATCAGGCAGAAAAAAGAACGATATACAACCTGCCACAGGATTCAATGGTCCTGTATATATATATATATATATATATATTGAATTATAAACAAAGCTTGCTCTTACGTCTTAGATTGTAGAAATAGGGGGGTGATAAGCCTTCATATCTGCAGTGGTAGATGATTTGCCTAACTGACAGTATGTGCTTGAGTGGGTGAATGGGGAATAATAAATGCTTCTCAAAATGAACCTTCAGCAAGCTTAGTCTCCAAAGCAGAAGACAATCTCCAATGGGAAGGAAGAAGCTCACACTAACATATAACTCCTGGTCAGATACCGGTATTTCGAAACCTTATTTTTTCTCCTCAGTGACCACGGAAAGTGGTAATTTGTCTCCTCTGCCTTTCAGTTTTAAGAAGAATGCTATACCAGAAAAAGGCTGGTGTGCAATACCGTAGTATGTTTGTTAAGTTTTCAAAAAACCAACCAAAGGTGCCACCTAAGAAGCAAATGAAAATCATGAAAGAGCAAAACACGCTACATTTTCTTGTGAAAAGTAGAAAATATAAAAAGATAACTCTTAAGACACAAGTGCTGAGGGCCAGTTCTTGGAATGAAATCCACAAGGGACTAAATTACAGTAAACTAATAAATTCCAAGGATAAGTACTGAGCACCATTCCAGCAACTTACAGAGCAGCTAGGTGTTGCAATGACTGCAAGAAATATTGAATTATAAAAAGCTTGCTCTTATGTCTTAGATTGTAGAAATAGGGGGGTGATATGCCTTCATATCTGCAGTGGTAGATGATTCTGCCTAACTGACAGTAGTATGTGCTTGAGTGGGTGAATGGGGAATAATAAATGCTTCTCAAAATGAACCTCAGCAAGCTTAGTCTCCAAAGCAGGAGACAATCTCCAATGGGGAGGAAGCTCACTAACATATAACTCCTGGTCAGATACCGGTATTTCGAAACCTGATTGTTTCTCCTCAGTGAGTGGTAGATGATTCTGCCTAACTGACAGTATGTGCTTGAGTGGGTGAATGGGGAATAATAAATGCTTCTCAAAATGAACCTTCAGCAAGCTTAGTCTCCAAAGCAGGAGACAATCTCCAATGGGGAGGAAGCTCACTAACATATAACTCCTGGTCAGATACCGGTATTTTGAAACCTGATTGTTTTTCTCCTCAGTGACCGCGGAAAGTGGTAATTTGACTCCTCTGCCTTTTCGGTTTTAAGAAGAATGCTATACCAGAAAAAGGCTGGTGTGCAATACCGTAGTATGTTTGTTAAGTTTTCAAAAATCCAACCAAAGGTGCCACCTAAGAAGCAAATGAAAATCATGAAAGAGCAAAACACGCTACATTTTCTTGTGATCTCAGGACTGTCACCACGTTCCAAACTACCACGTATATATGTTAAAAAAAGATTAAAAGCAAAACCTCTCCCAACCCATTAAAAACAGATTAAATTAAAAGAACCTATCCTAGGATTAAAAACCACACATGTTGAAATAAGATAAGACAATGTTGCCCACAGCCCAGCCGACCACAAAGGGCCACACCAGGGCCGTCACCACGTTAAAAACAGCTCACAAGGCAGTCATTCACACAATTCTTTAAAATACGTCCAAAAAACACATCAAAAAGTTTTAAAAATCTTTCCACTGTAAAATCTCAGATCCGATGAAAAATGTTAATCTCTTTCAAGAACTCAAAGATCATGTCAGGCGGAACGTCTCTGAACAAGGTTTTCATGGAATCTGCTGTAAAATGTTTGTGTCTCACATCATGCAAGTCCCAACACTCTAAAAGAATATGTTTCATTGTGAGTGGAACATGACATGGAACGCACCAAGGAGCTTCTTCACCCTTTAAAAGGTACGAATGGGTAAAATACGAATGGCCAGTGTGCAGCCGGCACAGAACTGTTTTTCTTCTTTACGACCACCAGAGACGAAGATGGGAGGAACTCCTTTAGGTTTGGACGGATCTGAAAAGAGTTTGTTATCCGTCTGTGTATTCCAATCCTCCTGCCAGAGGTCTCTGACATAATCGTTAATTTTGGGTTTCAGATCTGAGCAGGGGATAGGTGTGTTTGACAGATTCTCTCTTGCGGCATTCTTGGCCAAACGATCAACCATTTCGTTCCCTCCGATGCCAACATGACCGGGAACCCAAGCCAGAATAATATTATAACCCTCCACTTTCAACTTGGTCAAAAGTTCAAAAAAGTGTAAGAGTTCTGGATGCTGAAGGTTTCGGGCCAGCTATAGCCTCCAAAGCTGACAGTGAATCCGACAGAACCAGAAAGTCCCTCTTCGAAGACTGTGAGATATATCCTCAGTGCCAGAACCAGAGCTGTAAGTTCAGCAGAGTAAGCAGAAGCGTCTGAATGAATATGTTCCAACCGTATTTGAGAAGGAGCACCAGGGCAATAGGCTGCACAGGCCACTCCATCTTCAGACTTGGAACCGTCAGTGAAAATTTTCTGATAGGATGGGAATTCTGAACAAAGGTCAGCATACAATGCCTTGTATGCCAGAGAGCTGGTACATTCTTTGCGAAAAAAGCTGCAAGATCAAAACGGATCTCTGGTGTGAAAAAGGTCCACGGAGGTTGATCTGGAAACTTAGAAAAATCGGACACAACTCCTAGGTCTAGACCTGCATTCCGTGTGTGAGGCTGCATACGAAGAAACGGTGGAATACAGTTAGGGTTCTTTTCGAATTTGCTTTGGAACTGAGGGTCAAAGACACAGTCATAGGCAGGGTTCTCCGGTTCCGAGAGCAGTCTGATATAATAGTTCAAAGACAGTTTCAGCCTGCGGTTGGACAGTGAGGGCTCACCTGCCTCTGCGTACAGGCTGTACACAGGGGGTGGTGCGAATGCTCCAAGACAGAGACGAAGACCCTGATGGTGAACTGGGTCTAGGACTTTTAGATATGAGGCTCTAGCGGGCTGCTGTAAATGATGCTGCCGTAGTCCAACTTGGATCGAACTAACGCCCTGTAAAGATGGAGAAGTTTGCGTTTGTCTGCACCCCAATCCGTATGAGCCATTACACGGAGGATATTCATGGCTTTGAGGCACGATGTTTTCAACTTCTGAATATGGGCTTTAAAATTTAACTTTTGGTCAAAGGTAACACCCAAAAATTTGGCTTCTGTGACAGCAGGAATTTGAGCCTTATCTATGAAAATTTCTGGTGGTGGAAAAAGTTGTCTGAAATTGTGAAAGTGGATGCACTCTGTTTTAACTGATGAAAACTTGAACCCATTTTCGACTGCCCACTGTTGGATTTTATAAAACACACACTGGAGTTGGCGCTGTACACCAGCAAATGATTTCCCAGATGCATAAAGGGTGAAATCATCAACAAAAAGAGAGCAGTCTGAACCTTGGTTGACAAAATTGACAATTTCGTTTATTTTTTATATACTAAACAGGGCTGGAGAAAGGATACTGCCCTGTGGAACACCCATTTCCTGCTTATGAATTTCTGATAATGTTGTCCCCACACAGACCTGGAAGGATCTATCTGCCAGAAACTGTTGTATGAACACTGGGAGATTGCCACACGGAAACCCATCCGATGGAGGTCTGACAGGATTCCATACTTCCACGTTGTGTCATAGGCCTTCTCTATGTCGAAAAAAAAATGGCAACAACATGCTTTTTCTCTAAAAAAAAAGAGTTTCGAATGGTGGTTTCCAATCTGATTAAATGGTCCATGGTGGTGAGAGTGATGCTTTCTAAAACCACACTGTTCCATGGCTAAAAGCCCATCAGTTTCCAATTTCCACATGAGCCTACCATTTACCATTTTTTCCATCACCTTACAAACACAGCTCGTTATGGCTATTGGACGATAGTTGGTTGGGTTTGAATGATGATCTTCCCTGGCTTCGGAATGGGAACAATTACGGCCCTTTTCCATGAAGCTGGGAAAGACCCAGACGTCCAGACATGGTTATAAATTTGAAGCAGAATGTTAAGACCTGAGTCAGGAAGGTGTTTTAAGAGTTGATAATGTATTTCATCAAGACCAGGAGCAGATTGTGACACGCCTGCAAGGCAGACTTTTTTTTTTTTTTTTTTTTTTTTTTGCTGTCCCAACCTCTGCACCACCTCAGAGGCAGTGCACCCACACCGCTCATTCGACACCCTGTCCACAGCTACAGCCCGGTCGGCCCCGCCGCAGCCCCCGGCACCGGCAATCCACAGGGAACAGTCAATGTCAAGTCGTCAAGAGGCACCCACCGGAGGAGACACCGCACTGCTGCCGAGTCACTTCGGTGGTGTTCAGTGGCGCCTGTTCTGATCTAACATACGCAGGACACCACCTACTAAGCCCCCTACTGACGACAATAATTGCTTAGTCGCGGAGCGGCCGGCGTGAGTGAGCTCTCCCCCCGGAGGGCACCACCACGTCTGTCCAACGACAGCCCCCATGGGACCCGCCGATACCGGTGACCCCGACGGAACCAAACCAAGGCCACAGACGCTGAGAGGACACCGAAACTGAGGTCACCATGAGAGCAGGGCATGAAGGGCCATAGAACTTGAGACATTTTTTTTTTTTTTTTTAATGTTGATCGATGAGAATGAGGATGATTAAGATGATGCTACGGATTTCCATTTCGGTCTGAGACTACATGACAGGGGCTGTACTCTACGCTTCCTTTCATAATATATCCCGGCGTCAACCAGGCCCGAGAGATACAGGCACCTGCAGTGTTGGTCAGGAAATTTGAGCAACACTCTCAGAAACGCATCCATTAAGTGGATGAAACTCGACTGTGTGTGGTCCCAGTCTTCCCAACTGAGCCCGTAGCAAACTCAACTCTGGGTAGGAGCCGGTCGGGGCAGAAAAACCCACATGACTGATGGGATTCGAACCCACGACCTCCCAGCCGGGGAGTCCGCGACGCTAACCACTTCGCCACGGCGGCTGGTGCCTGCAAGGCAGACTTCAGTTCATTTAGATTAAAGGGCAAGTTGTAGTCTTCTTGATTGGGTGAGGTAAAGTCGAGCTTCTTTTTTTCTGCTTGCGTTTTGATCTTAAAAAAGGTGGCAGATTTTTGACTAGAGGAGGAATTGGTTTCTATGGTGGAAGCTAGCAAGTTAGCCACAGCTTGTTTGTCAGTGATAGTGTGTATCATCAAGTTTCAAATGGTGGATTGAAGGGCAGCTGTTCTTGCCCCTAATTTTTTTTTAACACTCTCCAGATTTTTTTCTTGGAAATGTTTGATGTAAGCGAAGAGCAGAAATTTCTCCAAGATACTCGTCTACTTCCTTTACAAACAAACCTCGCCTTTGCTTTTTTTCCTCCGATAAGACTGAACATTCGGGGCCACAGGATGCTGAAAAACTAAACGTTGGGCCCTCTTGCGAACATTGCAAGCATTCTTACAATCCTGGTTGTACCATGGCGAACCAGGTAGTTGTGGACCTGGTTTTGTGAGTGGGATGGTATCTCTCGCACATGATAACAAAATATTTGTAAAGGACTCCGCTGGGTCTTCTGACTGGAAAACGATTTCAGCATCTAGCTTATCAGTTACAGCTGAATGAAAGAAATCCCAATTAGCCCTTTTAAAAGCAAAAATACTGAGGAAACGAAAACAGGTTCCTTCAAAATTGGAGAAAGTATTACAGGGAAATGGTCGCTCCCGTGCAGATCATCGTGAACTGACCAATCATAGTCTAGAACTAATGAAGGATCGCACACTGACAAATCCAAACACGAAAGGGTACCATTTGAAGAGTGCATGTATGTTGGTGATTTGTCATTTAGACAACACAAGTCCAGTTCATTAAAGACCTCTTCCAGCATGAGACCCCGAGGTGAGGAATGTGTGAGCTACCCCAAAGGGGGGAATGCCCATTGAAGTCTCCCAAAAAATGAAAAAAAGGATGCGGAAGCTGATCTATTAGATCAATGACTTGTTGCTTGGATATTGTACCAGAAGGAGGACAATAAATTGAACAGACAGTTATTGTTTTATTGAAAGTAATCCTGGCCGCAACAGCTTGTAATGGGGTATTTAAGTTAACTTGGCTGAATAATAAAGATCGGTGAATAAGAAGGGAAACACCCCCAGTGACACCATGGCCAGTATCTGTAGGTAAAGCAGGAAAACCTACTGAACTAAAGCCCGCCAATGAAAAATGTTTTCCTGGTCTCAACAATGTTTCCTGCAGCGCGACAACACTAGGTTTGAGGCCAGAACACAACCGCTGGAGTTCCTCATATGGGCATTAATGCCTCTTATATTCCACTGAATAAGGGCCATGACAATAAAAAAAAAAAAAAAGAGAATTACTCCATCTCATTGTCCTCATCACCTTCTAACTCCAAAGGAGAAAAGCGATTGGAAGAAGGCGATGGAGATACCACCTTCCTGGCTGACAAAGGACGATACTTATTTCCATCCCCAGATGGACGAGGTGGAAGAGGAGGCTTCATCAGAGGTCGACTTTTGGAGTGTTCCCCAGACAAAGAGACTACCTGTGCAGCCTTCCCAGAGGGTCTGGGGTTGGAGGAAGGGGGCTCAGACCCTCGAGGAGTCTGGGGGGGAGGTGGATATTGAGCCTCCACCCAAGGCACTGTTTGCATTTTGTTTTCTTTTTTTTCCACACTTTCTTTCTGTGCACGTTGAGGCTCCTGTTGCGTCTGTCGATCATGATGCTGAGAGCCAGCCTGAAGTTGAACAGTCTCAGTCTGAACACCAACACTGACCATGCTCCCCTTGGTGACATCAGCATATGACTTGCTGTGGGAGGACTGTCTCTTCTCCACAAGTTTTCGTGCCTCGAAAGAACGAGATTCGATTCTCTGTGCGTACCTTCTGGATCTCAGACTCGGTGTGCCAAACTGGACAGTCCTTCGAGAAGGCAGGATGGTTGCCTTTACAGTTGATGCAACAACAGGGTGGACAATCACATGGACCTTCATGCACCGGTTCTGAGCACTTGCCACATGCCTCCTGTTCTGTACACCGGGTCCTTAATGTGTCCATACTTCTGACATTTGAAGCATCGCAAAGGTGAAGGAATGTACGTGGCGACCGGAACCCTCAAATATCCGACCTTCACAAACACAGGGAGAGTTGGCGTGCAGAAAGTTAGTTAAAAAAAAAAGTATCTGTTGGCACAAGGTCTTGGTCTCTTCGTGCTAAAACCCGGTGGGACGTGGATCACACCCTGGGAAGCCAGTTCTGTCTTTATCTCTAACTCTGAAACACCTCTCAAATCACGGCACCTGATGACGCCCTTGCTGGAATTCAATGTCTTGTGAGGTGTCACTCTGATTGGCCTGTCAATCAATGTCGTCGACTTGAGAAGCAACTCAGAATGCTTTTGCTTTGCACATTCTATCAAAAAAGAACCGTTTCTCAGCCCGTTTCATCGATTTGGGTACGCCGGAGAGTCCTTCTACTCCTCTCGAAATTGCGAAAGGACTCAATCCATCCACCCCACAGAGTGGGCGAGCTTCGTCTACGCCTTCCATGACCAACCAACAAGGCAAAATCCTGATACTGTCCTTATCTCATCATCCGAGTCCGAGTCCGAGTTTGAATCTGAGGAACAATTTCTCTTCCTTTTTTTGTTGGGAGTGAGCCATGGTTTGAGTTTGTATAATTCATCCCTGCCTACCCACCCACCATGGAGTCCAACAAGGGGCCAGGGTCAAGGGGGAAACCAACTCTTGACCCCTTCCAGGTTTTCAGCAGGATATACACCAGATAGAACGTAACTAACCTATTCCACCAAGATCATGACACACCGACGGGGACAGACGGTGAACACTTACAAGGTTTCCAAGGCCAGCCAAGAACTACCCAGTTTGACCCAACCTCACGTAGAGGCAGCCGATTGACATACACGGGCCAATGCATGCCACCTGTCTTAGAGGAGGTCCGAGCCAAAGTGATGTGTTGAGAACAGGAGGCTCTCTCAATCACCAGGATCTCATCCCCCCCCACTTACAGGATGCACCGCATGGCAAACACGGTGGGTCTGAAGAAGACCGCAGAGAAAAGGAGGAGAAATGTTTCCAAAGAAGGCTTGTAGGTAGGTATAGATTAAAGTACAGATTAAAGAGCCGGGTAGGTAGAAACTAGACGAAACAGAGGCTGCAGTTTCTGTGGGAGACTTTATGGGGGAAAAAGAGATAGTAAAAGACACGGTAGGCAGAAAAATAGGAAAAATAGGAAAGATAAAAAAAGGGGTGGGCTCAGGTTAGTCGAGAAACACCCCCGCCACGAGAAGGCCGGCCCATGGGGGCTCTTGTGAAAAGTAGAAAATATAAAAAGATAACCTCTTAAGACACCAGTGCTGAGGGCCAGTTCTTGGAATGAAATCCGCAAGGGACTAAATTACAGTAAACTAATAAATTCCAAGGATAAGTACTGAGCACCATTCCAGCAACTTACAGAGCAGCTAGGTGTTGCGATGACTGCAAAAAATATTGAATTATAAACAAAGCTTGCTCTTAATAATGTCTTAGATTGTAGAAATAGGGAGATAATAAGCCTTCATATCTGCAGTGGTAGATGATTCTGCCTAACTGACAGTATGTGCTTGAGTGGGTGAATGGGGAATAATAAATGCTTCTCAAAATGAACCTTCAGCAAGCTTCAGAATCACCTACCACTGCAGATATGAAGGGCATATCACCCCCCTATTTCTACAATCTAAGACATAAGAGCAAGCTTTGTTTATAATTCAATATTTCTTGCAGTCATTGCAACACCTAGCTGCTCTGTAGTTGCTGGAATGGTGCTCAGTACTTATCCTTGGAATTTATTAGTTTACTGTAATTTAGTCCCTTGCGGATAACATTCCAAGAACTGGCCCTCAGCACTTGTGTCTTAGAGGTTATCTTTTTATGTTTTCTACTTTTCACAAGAAAATGTAGTGTGTTTTGCTCTTTCATGATTTTCATTTGCTTCTTAGGTGGCACCTTTGGTTGGTTTTTTGAAAACTTAACAAACATACTACGGTATTGCACACCAGCCTTTTTCTGGTATAGCATTCTTCTTAAAACCGAAAAGGCAGAGGAGTCAATTACCACTTTCTGCAGTAACCAGTAATATATATATATATATATATATATATATATATATATATATATATATACAAACAAGTGGCTGTGAACTGAAAAGGTAGCAGTCCAGTAAAACCCTGCTCAGTTAATTTAATGTAACTAGATATCAGCATTCAGGAGTCAGTCATCTGTTTGCTTGGCAAACAATTTCATTCAGATTTAAATCATTTCTACTTTTACAGCACCCAGTTCCATTTTCATGGAAATGATGATCAGCATTTTTATGTGCTAGACATTGTGCTCACATCTTTTCATTATAATGCTAACAATCCTGCACATGGGACTTAATAATTTACCGATACAAACTGCCTAAATATTTCATGTTTACACTACAACAACCAAAAAATATAAAATCTTTCATAAAATCATATTATCAGGTATCATAGTTAGGTTTTTGTCATTTCTAAAAGACAACAAACATGACTCTATAGATCTATTCTCTAGACAGACCATGGAATGTGGTGTTAAGTTTTAAAATCCTCTTGTTTAGAAACTTATATTAGAATTTAAATACCAGTGGGCTCACACAGGTCAATGTATCAAATACAAAAACCACAACATTTGTTTACTTAATTTCTACTCACTTGAATTCTGACATCTGTACGAGATAATACATAATATATAATTAAGTCAAGATGATCACCTCACAGATGACACAATTCTATTTCAAAGTACTGGAAAAGTTTAGAAACTTTATATTGGAATTTAAATGCCACTGGTCAATGTATCAAATTCAATAACGACAAAAACCCAAACCTAAAACCCATTTTAAACTGGTGCACTGTCACTGCTTTATGTCTGCTCCCAGTGGGCTCAGCTTCTTAGAGAATAAAGTAAGCTAAAAGATTTTAATGGCATTAATTACATGGCAAAGATTCGAATTTGGAAAAGAAAAAAAAAGGAATGGGAGAGCAGGAAGAGGACAGCCGGGAGGAAGATAAACAAAACGAGAAAGGAAAGTCCAGGAAATATACCTTAAATATAAAATCCTTATTAGGCTGGCAGCCTATGGGAAACATTGTAACCCATCTTGCAGATGGAAGTATTCATATTGCCTGCTCTAAGGCCTTTCATCCACTAGATCAGATTCATCAGGGGGAGGATACATACATACATACATACATACATATATATATATATATATAGACACACATACACAAACACACACATACAGTGACACACACACATACTATATAATATATAATAATATATATAATAATAATATATATATAATATATACCATATATCATTATTATATATATATTATTATATAATAATATATATATATATATAATAATAATATATAATAATATATACCAATACAAAGAAAACTTTACTCCACAGCAAAAACGAGACTTGGACCAAGTACACCAGGAAAAGTTCAACTTTTGATGTCACTATGGGATCGTATGATGGTGCCGAAACCTGCGAACTTGTCGGACTATTCATGCTATCTAACATTCAAAATAAACTTGGAAAACAATTGGACTGTACAGAGATGATGGCCTCGCTGCACTGAGTGATAGCCCTAGAAACATTGAAAATAAGAAAAAAGAATTGTGCAAAATCTTCCACGACCAAAATTTAAAAAATCACCACAGAAGCTAACAAAAAGATAGTGAATTATTTAGACATCACGTTAGACCTCAACCAACATACATTTAAAACCATACAAAAAACCAAATGACACACCTGTCTATGTAAATATCAAAAGTAATCACCCACCTTCCATACTCAAAACGATACCTAGAGGCATAAACAAGAGATTATCTAATCTGTCATGTAATGAAACAGTATTTAACAACACTGCAGCTGAATACCAAGAAGCGTTACACCAAGTGGCTACAACTACAAATTACACTATGAACCAGGAAATGATATGAGCAGACACAAGAAGAAACAGGAAAAGGAAAATCATATGGTACACCCCCCATACCATGGACGATGGAAGAGTTAAAACAAACGTTGGGAAAGAATTCTTTTAAAATTCTGACATCTTCTTTCCCAAAAGAGCACAAGCTGTTTTTAAGATATTTAACAGGCACAACATCAAATTATCATACTCATGTATGCCGAATCTCAAAAACATCATTGATTCAACCAACAAAACGAAAAGCAGTGCAGAGACAAACGAGGGTGAAGAAAGGAAATCTTGCAACTGTACCAAGAAACAACAGTGCCCTCTAAACAATAAATGCCTCCACAGCAATATTGTATACCAAGCCACTGTAAAATCAGAGAACACTGAAGAAACATATATAGGTATCACTGAAAAACCATTTTAAAACTAGATATGCAAATCATAAACAGTCATTTAACAAAGAAAGATACAAAAATCAAACAACAGAATTGAGTAAATATTTGGAAACTCAAAGATAAAAAAATAGACTACAACATATCCTGGAAAATCTTAAAAAGAGCTGCATCATACAATAACATTTCAAAAAGATGTAATTTATGCCTAACAGAAAAATATATGATCCTATGCAAACCAAAATTAGCAACCCTAAACACTAGGATAGAAATGGTTAACAATTGCAGACACAAATGGAAGTTCCTATCAGGGAGCAGAAATCAAAAAACACATGAAAACAACACTGACCGCACGTGATGGCAGACAGCGAACACGTATAAAAAAACACCGACAACACTGACCCCCCCCATACCCTGACGACTGCACCAGCAAGAAACAGCGCTGTAGGTTTTTAGCTTTTACATTTTAATCAAAGTTTTAACAAATATATATATATATATATATATAATATATATACACATATATATATATATATATATCCAATGCGACATGCTCATCATGATATGACAAGACCTTCACACTTGCATGAGAACTCAGGACCCTAAACATACATTTTGTGTGTTAGTGTGTTAGTGTGTTGTGTGTGTGTGTGTGTGTGTGTGTGTGTGTGTGTGTGTGTGTGAGGGACAAATAGAGACAGTGACAGAGAGAGAAAGAGACATACAGACAGAAACACAGTGAGAGAGACAGACAGACAGAGAGAGAAAGAGAAAGGAGAGATAGAGAGAGAGACAGTCTGACAGACAGAAAGCCAGGCAGACAGACAGAGAGAGAGAGAGAGAGAGAGAGAGAGAGAGAGAGAGAGAGAGAGAGAGAGACAAGACAGGCAAGACAAAATCCTTTATTTACAAGGATAATGGATAAGCTGACTGACATGCTTTTTACATCCAGTCCAGTCTCGCCCTGAGTAGGGAATATGCAGTGAAATGAAATATTGCAAGAAAGCAAACAAGCAAACAAAGCGGTCGTGCAATCATAATGGAACATCAAATGAAAATAGAAGAGAAATAACAAAAAATTATAATAAACAAACAAAAAATAAAAATAAAAAGGTGAAGGAAGGAGAGAGTGGGGGTCGGAGAGAGAGAGAGAGAGAGAGAGAGAGAGAGAGAGAGAGAGAGAGAGAGAGAGAGAAGAGACAAGACAAACAAAAAAATTCTTTATTTACGAGGGATAATAGATAAGCACTAACGTGCTTTTTTACATCCAGTCCTCGCCCTGAGTAGGGACTACAACATGCAGTGAAATCAATTAATGTAAAGAAAAAAAAAAAAAGCAAGCAAAGCGGTCATGTAATCATAAAAGAACATCAAATGATAATAGAAGATAAATGAAATGAAACAAAAAATATGAATAATAATTAACAAGCACAAAAATAGAAATAAAAATGAGAGTAACAATAATGAAGAGGAAGGAGACAGTGGGGCTAGAGAGTGAGGTGGGCTGGGGGTATATATGTAAATGTACTACAACGTACAAGATTAGCATGTATGAAAACAGACAATAAAATGAATACGACGACAAGTACGTACATATTTTAGAACACACATACACGCACGCTCGCAGAGCAGAGAGAGAGAGAGAGAGAGAGAGAGAGAGAGAGAGAGAGAGAGAGAGGCACAGCATGTAATCATTTTTGTAAGGCATGAAAATACGTAGAAGGTATTAAGCATAGTGAGAAGGGAGGAGGGGGGCGGGGGGGGGGGGGGGGGGGGGGGGGGGGGCGCGAGAATTAAAAAAAGAGAGACGGGGGTGGAAAGGAGGGGGGGGGGGGGGGGTACAGCATACAGCATGAAATATAATAATTTGAAATGGAAATATACTAAAACGTACAATACTTAGCATGTATAAGTCAGACAGTAAATGAATATGACAAAGCATGTAAGGAATTCGGACACACACACACGCACGCACGCACTGAGAGAGCAGAGAGAGAGAGAGAGAGAGAGAGAGAGAGAGAGAGAGAGAGAGAGAGAGAGAGAGAGGAGAGAGAGAGAGAGAGAGAGAGAGAGAGAGAGAGAGAGAGAGAGAGAGAGGGGCACACAGCATATAATCATTTTTCATAAGATTATATCCATATACACACATACATGTATCCACCACACACACACACACACACACACACACACACACACACACACACACACACATATATATATATATATATATATATATATATATATATATATACACATGTAGTCATATACACACATATATAGTCACATATACAGTCATGCACACATTCATACACACACATTGGTGATATATATATATATATATATATATATATATATATATATATATAGAAAATGAAAAGAAAAAAAAAGATAGAGAAAAAAAAAAATGGTTAAGTACATGAAAATGGGATGATTTATGATTTTGAGATTACTTGTTGGTATTACTTATGATTTTTTTTTTTTTTTTTTTTTTTTTTTTTTTTTACCGCAGAAGATGGTAAGGTAAGCGTTTTTGAAAGTTGTGGTACAATGGACTTGTTTGATGGATTCTGGAAGTGAGTTCCACAAAGAGGAGCCCGAGTATGTTAGACTTGATTTAAATAAGTCAATTCTGGGGAATGGGATATGGAGTTTGGGGGAGTTTCTCGACGAGACTTTTGAGAATCGGCTCATTAAAGTTGTTGGAGCATTCCCGGTCAGAAATCTTGTGCATCATTAGTCCTTTGTTGTATTTGAGTCTTTGGCTGAATGGAAGAATGTGAAGATGTTTTATAGTCAGAGCTTTCGAGGCTAGTTTTTCTTCAGAGAGGATTAATTTTTAGCGCTCGTTTATGTAGGCTGAACAATGGTTTTAGTGTATTTGCACTTGCAGAGTCCCAAATAGTCGATGCATAATCAACATAAGACTGAATATGGGCATGGAAAAAAAGTTTTTCGTGAATGAAAGTCAAGAAAGTGTTTGATTTTGGTGAGCTGGTAAAACTTTCTGGGAAAAGCCTTTTGCACAGTAAAGTTATGTGGGGATTCCAGCTGAGACTATTGTCAATTATTAGTCCTAATACTTTATGATCAGTAACTTGTTCCACAAGTATATTATTGAGGTGTATAGGAGGGAAATCATCGGTGAGCTTTTGTCTTTTTTGCCTAGTTGTAATGTACATCAGTTTAGTTTTTTGCGGATGAAGTGACATGTGATTTAGTTCGGTCCATTTTTACAAGATCGTTGGTACTCTCTTGCAAATGTTTTGAGAGACTGGAAAGGAGGATCAGTATGGCTGGTGTGAATTGTGGTGTCGTCTGCAAAGAGGTCGCATGTAGATCTCACATGTAGGGGTAGGTCATTAATGTAGATTGAGAAGAGTAGCGGGGGCCTAAAATGGAGCCTTGTGGAACGCCATACTTAAGAGTTGTTACAGAAGAGATAGTCGTCCCTAATAAGACGCATTGTTGTCGTTTTGTGATGTATGATTTTTAGAAGGATAAGGGCGGATTTTGAGAGACCGTATATTTCCGGTTTTCGAATAATGAGATTGTGGTCAATGACATCGAACGCTTTTCTGAAATCAACGAATAAGACACCACAATATCTGTTGTTATTAATACTATCAAGCCACGCATCTACAAGATTGATTAATGCAGAATGGCAGGAATGTTTCTGTCTGAAACCAGACTGTCCGGGATGAAGCAAATCGTACTTGTTGAAGTGATGAAGGATGTGTTTATTTAAATGCTTTTCTAGTGGTTTTGAAAGGATAGATATGATTGATATTGGTCTGTAGTTTGAAGGATCAGTATTATCACCAGATTTATGAATGGGTATAACTTTTGCTTTTTTTTGAACGCATTTGGAAAACAATTTTTATCTATGCACAAATTAAGATATACGTTAACGTGTCAGTTATAACTGGAGCCGAGAGTTTCAGAATTTTGCCATCTATGCCATCTAGTCCACGTGTTCCTGACTGTTTGAGATGAAGTAGGTACTGATACACCTCGTGCACAGTTATGGGTGGAATGTGTAGTTCAGACGTGATTTTTTTGTCATGACAAAATTGATGGAGTTCTTT